>JAVJIF010033173.1:0-158355 GCA_038442645.1 Agave tequilana | reverse complement strand
TCATATGTCCACCTCCATTATTCAAAAATTCATCACACCTTCAGTTGGAACTTCCTTGCCGAGAAATCTAGCTCAGTTCCGTAATCTCCTCAAAACTTAATCAACACTTTTCCCTGGAAGTGAATATTAACCAACATCTCCTTAATCGGTGTATCAAACATAGGAGTTCTTCTTCAAGAGACTTTCGAAAGTTAAGTCAATCGGAGTTTCTTGAACTATATTCTCATGCGATATTTCAGTGCTTGGTTCTTTGAAGATACTTAGATCAAATCTTCGTTTTTAAGGGAACTTTAAAAATTATAATCCTCAACATGTGTCATCTTATCACTAAAATCGCACTTACCTCAAATAACTTGTCAAGAAATAGAGACTCATTTTCACTTTCTTTTTCACAAATGTTCTCGATGAAGTTCACCTCAAATGTTTGGTCTTTAATCTTACGAGATTGGTTTTCAGTTGAAGACATTGACCTCTTTAGTCATGTTTCCAAAGGTCAACCTCATTGATCCTTCCTACAATTTATGATTGATTTGCAGTTGCAAGGAACGGACGCCCTAGGATAACGGAGTTTGAGACCGAAGAGTGGATACAGGTTCGGTCTCCAGAACAACAAAATCTACTGGGTAGATAACTCCCCAACTTGGACGAGCACATCGGTAATTTCTCCTTGGGAATTTTTATGGATCGGTCAGCCAATGGATTGTAACCTTAGTCGGACTAAGTTCGCCCAACCCCAGTTGTGGTAAACTGAGAAGGGGAGTAAGTTGATACTTGCTCCCAAATCAAGAAGTGCATGCTTAATTGCAGTTTGACCTATTGTGCAAGAGATGGTGGGGCAACCAGGGTCCTTATACTTGACAGGGGATCTGGTTAGACAATAGCTCACTAATGTTAGTGGCTAGAAAAACCTTCTTGGGCACATTAGTCTTTCTCTTCTTTGTGCACATGTCCTTAATAAACTTGGCCTACTTAGGGACTTGTTGAATTGCATCAAGAAGAGGTATATTGATCTTGACTTGATTAAAAATCTCTCGTACCTTATCCATTTGTGCACATTGCTTATCTTTAAGCCTATTTGGGTAGGGTGCGATGGGCTTGTGCATATCTTCGGTGACTTGTCTTTTTTCATGTTGTTGGCATTAAGTTGGGATGGAGTGGGATCAGGCAAGCTGAATGCTTGTTTAGAACTTGATGGTGTTGATACTTGGTTATCAACTTGTTTTCCCGACCGCAAGTATGAATCGCATTGCACTGACTCATATGATTCTCTTCAGCAAGTGAGCTTGACTAGAGTTCCTAGGGTTGGGAATGGTTGACTAGGTAGAGTACCCTTTTGCCTTTCTTGCTGATTCATTTGCATCTCTATCCTAGTCAAGACTTGAGCCAGCGTGTCATTGCTTTTAACGATGGTGTCCACCTTTCTTTCCAGATTGGAGAGCCTTGTTCCATTTGTGAATATTGGAAAGAGGTGGAGGATTTTGATAGGGCGGATTTTGGAAATTGTTGGAGAATTTGGGCCTAGTTTGATCATTGTTACTTTGGCCCCAAGACAAATTGGGATGGTTTCTCCAACCGGGATTGTAGGTGGCGAATATGGATTGTTGATGGGCGGATTGTTGGTGGGCCTTGTGAAGGCCGCACTCATATGTTCGGGCAAGCTTTGATGCGCGATAAAAACAGGACATTCCTCGAACCATGGTTCATATCTTGACAATAAGTACAGCCCGCCGAAGTTGTTGGGCTGACTTGGTTCACAGAGACTGGCTCTTTAGTTTCAAGAGCCTCTAGTCTTCGCATAACAGCAGCTAACTTAGCATCGGTTGCTATGTTGGCCTCAATGGAATGGATACCTCCTTTTGAAGAAGTAGGGTCATTAGTCCTAGATTTTTCAGGAGTAGGTTCCCATTGGATGGTATTTTCAGCTAATTCCTCATACAATTTCCATCCATCAGTTTCGTCCTTTTTCAGAAATCCTCCTTGGCACATGGATTCTAACAACGTTTAGTTTGATATTCTACATCCATCATATAGAACTTGGCATAATCGCCATTTCTCTATCCCATGGTGAGGGCATTGGGCAAGGAGGTCCTTGAAACGTTCGAAGTATTTCAAAAGGGCTCATTGGCTGTCTGCTTAAACTGTGGATATTCTTCCTAATCAATGCAGTCTTGTGAACAGGATAAAATTTCTTTAAGAATGCTTAACAAAATTATCCCAAGAAGATATAGAACCGGCCTCTAGACTGTAGAGCCATTTCTTTGCTAAATCCTTCAAAGCAAAGGGGATAAACCTAAGTTTGATAGCATCGTCTCCTAACTTAGGCATATTCATCATTTGACATACTCTTCAAATTCCCTTATGAAGAAGTATGCATCCTCAGATTCAAGTCCATGAAATTTGGGAAGAAGTGTTGATGTATTGTGCTTGAGTTCATATGGGTCAACACTTTCGATAGTGAGCTGGATGCAAGAAGGAAGAGAGGTTCTAATAGGATAGAACCTATCTTGGAGTGACTGTGGTTGTGCCATGTGTGAGTCGGGCTTGAGCTCGGGTGGTGAACTAGTTCTAGTTAGCCTGGATGTGAGTGGGTCTCTCGACAAGCGGTCATGCACAATCAGCAAACAAGTTCACCCAATCAATCAAAAAGAAAAAGAAAAACAAACAAAAAATCCTATTCTAGGGTTATCCTGACCTAGACGACTCCTAACTTAGACTGTCCTTAGGAGGTCTATTGTCGACGTCAACCACGAGCTAATCGGCCAGTTCAGGGCAAGAAGGTGGGAGGTTTTCCGTCAGAGACGTTCCTTAATTAAAAACCACCGTTCTTCGGGCTTTCGGCCCTCAATCCCTTCGCTAGACACCGATTTGGCAAGGGTTAATTTCGAACAACTTTCCTTCTTCGGTCAATCTCCTATTGAGTCCGAGTTACCTTAGGGCCAACGTCTAGTCAAGTTTTAATTAGGGTTAGGGTTGTGAGTGTGACTGGTATGATTTGTGGGCCAAGGAAGGGTGATGAAATCCCACCTTATCTTTTATGGGTTATGCCCTTAAAATGGATTAGTGTACGTGTAAAGCGGTAGAAAAGTAATCACTCAAGAAAGCGGTAAACAAACAAGAGTGCTTCCTAATCTATATGCTATGCAACGTACCTTGTCGCCAGCACTCTTCAACAGAATTAAAGAATAAAAATAGACACGTGCCCTAAAATGCAAGAGTCTAAAAAAATTTTTTATTTTTTCAACAAATAGGTTAATGTTAATTATTAGCAGTTGCAGTGTGATCACAGAGAGATAATAACACAGCAGAAATATACTTTTGCACTGCAGAGCAACCTGCAGAAAAATCCGTCAGTAGTGCACTACAAGTGCGCGGATTCGCGGCTTTTGCCGCGTTTCTGCGGCAAACTTGTAGGTCCAAGTGCTCTGCCTTCGAGGGCAGAGGCACTGGATAGCTATATGTGCTTTCTGCTGCTCTGATTTTGTTTCCTGTTCTCTGTACCTGCAACAGAAAAGAAAGAATGAATTAGAACGAGGAGATCGTGCCGTTCCTTCCCGGCACGGCGCCCAAAATTTGATTGAAATTTTATCGATTGAAATAGAGTTCAGAATTCTTAGTCTCAATGCGAATCCGCTGTAGCAAGGGCTCGAGCGGTCGTGATCCTCAGGGAAGGATGCGATGCAAGCTTTTGCGGCAGATTCCTCGTATGCTTTGAGTAAACACAGAAGAGATTAGATTTGAAGAGAATATGGATTAAAAAGCATGGTTTTACTGATCTACTACCACAACCCACTATGCAAGTCTTGGATGTTGAATTTCATCTTGAGATAAATGTGATTTACCCTAGGTTATTAAGAGTGATTCAAGTAAGAAAATACGATACTAGATTATAACTAAGTTCCATTATTAAAAACTAAACAAGTTTCATCCTAACATCTAAGTACAGCTTAAGAAAAGATTAATCTTAACTTTAGGCCGTCCTAGTTCTTAAGCATGAAGTCATGATGAGTCCTTAATTGTGCAACCTAGATTAATAGATCTAGTTATCAGTTTTATCTTCAAGAAAAACAATTATTAACCTAGGGTTTCTGATGGATGGTCATCATCGATTCAAATCCTACTTGCCCTAGGGTTGCTTAAGTGATCAGCAAACCATACAAAGAATTAGTTGGACATCATTTTTTTTTCAAATTATTTATTTTTTTATTCTTTTTTTTTATTTTTAATTAGAAGAAAAGAAGAAGAAAGAAAACACGAGATCATAGATGAAAACCGAAGCGAATAAACACAGAGAAAATAAAATAAAATAGCAAGAATTAAATGTGCAAAAGAAAGTAACCTTTATTGCAGATGAGATTCCAATTACAAAGCTCCTTCTTCTTCCAAAACGAGCATGAAAATAAAAATTACAACTTGGAATAAAAGTGGCTAAAGAAAACCCTAATCGTCTCTGCATGCCCATTCCTGTTGCGACTGCACGGATATTATAGTGCAGAAGGTCGAGGAGTCCCTGATAAACCTGCCCACAAAATTTGGGATCTGGATGAGATCAAAGTGCCGCGGATTTGCGGCGGTTCCGCGGCACTTTTGTGGCTTCTGGCCACGCGCTTTGTGATTAGACGGGAAAGGTGTACTTATTATGTAGTAGATGTATTTGATGTACCCTTTCTTGTCTCCGCTATAGTATAGGACTATACCGAGTCGAATCTCAGGGAGAGCTCGCGATGGAAGCTTTACGTGTGGTAGTGAAGTGAACAAAACGAGTATTCTTCTCTTGCTTATATACTTAGTGAATCAAATACAAAAGAAACTAAAAGAAAAAGATGGATATGTCATGGTGGAAAAGTCGTGGGAAAAGAAATCAAGAAGTGGATGTGGTATTCACAAGAAAAGGAAAGAAAACTTAAAGAAAGAATAGATCCATGACTAGCTTACCTTGCTAGCTTGCAAGACTTACTAGACTCCTTGATAGCGAATGCTTGCCTAATGTTGTCACTCCATTGGCGTAGGATTTGTCTCGCGTGTTGACCTAATTACTTTCTCACTTGCAAGATGTGGTTTAACCATCGGAGAAGAGAAGATCATACAACTTGCAAGATGAACAAAAGCAATCACCCATGAGTTAGTGAAGTAAGCTAAGCTAGTGTAACCTAGTACATGGAGAAGAATTTAGCTACAACAAGCCATAAGAAAAATACAAGAAAGCATGAAGTAAATTGCAAGAATTAAAGAAAGAAATAAAGAAAGCAATTAAAGAAAGCACATAGAACTAGAACCAAGCTTCAAGTAGAGGAAGGAGGATGGATCAATCCTTGTTGCTTCAAGTGTCACCCTTGATTACACAAGCTCTCTCCCTCACAATCACTCTCTTTTACATTGAATTCTAGGGAAGAGAAGATCATAGAGAGCTACAAACCCTAAACAAAAACTAACAAAATTACAAGCTTTACACTAATCTCTCTCTCTTCTCTGATCAGTTTTTGTACGCAGGTCTTCATGGAGTATTTATAGCATGGATGAGAACCTTCGAGAGCCTAGTTTGTTGGCGCAAAATTGAGATCCAACGGCCCGGATTTTGCGGTGGATCCGCCGCAAGTCGCGGCACTTTTGTGGCCGTTGGCTAACAACTTTCTGGTGGAGATTAATTACAAGGTTGTTAGCCACGTGGTATATTAGAATCTTCGTTTGTTGCGCGAATTTCTCTGGATCTGGATTTGAATTTGGCTTTATCTTTAATCTTGATTAATCACTTAATTAGTGTTAATTAGTGATTATTTGGATATCTCTCCATTAAGGTGTACCTGCAAATATGTAGAGAAGAGGAGTAAAATCACATATTTATTTGTAATATGCATGGAATTATGATGTAAAATATGCAATATTGGATACCATCACACCCACCACACACTTATTCTTTTGCTCGTCCGAGCAAAACAAAGAAAGAAAATCTAAACTACCAATTTTATTACACCACTTTCGCAGGTGACGCGATTGCACTGAGCGTGTGCAACAAGCCGTTAAACCTCTAGGTTCCTAGAGGAGGAGTGTTGTCTCCTGAGGGTTTTCAGCGGATTACACCCACAAAATCCATAAAGAAAGAAAACAAATGTTAGTGTTTTGAAAACGCATTTTGAATAAGAGACATGTTTACGAACTATTTTTGTGAAAATATAAGTGATCCTAGGTCATAAGTCCACCTATAATTATTCTTCCTTAAACTTAGTATCCATGCAAGATCTTGTTTTTAATTAAGGTAAGAATTCAAAATTGGATTGAATATTTTTATCTTCATAAAACCTAGATAGTATGCACACCGTGTAAGTGAAGATTTCTGGGATTTCAACTCCAACCATAAAGCCATTTATTTATTTATATTTATTTTTTTTTTTTTTTCTTTTTCTTCCTTAGTTTTCTTAGGCTTTCTAGTTCACCCATGTAGCGAGCCTATAACCGAATGACTCCCAAACCAGATGGTTCTAGGGCACCAGATGAGAAAACATCCTCGGTTAAAGGACTCGTGAAAAAGGCCACAAAACTAAAGGGGATTATTTATAATCACCGTTAGGCGTGAATAATCATGCTTCTTGAGGCACAATTATCCAGCTTAATAAGTGAGATCACCGTTAGGCGTGAGTAACCATGCTTCTTGAGGCATAGTTATCCAGCTTAATAAGTGATCTTTTATTTATATTTTTTTTCTTTTTCTCTCTTTTTTTTTATTTATTTATATGGCATTTTGGTCTTTGTCTCCATCCAAGAAATGTGTAAGTGTAAAGTGCATATTATCTAAGGCAAAAAATTCAAGATAAAAATATCTCACCAATTTTACTTACTTAGCCTATAATTTCCAACAAGATCTATTACTTCAACTATGTTTAAGATATCATAATTAAGGCTTTCTTAATCTCTAGGATACATCTTAATTTTCTTAAAAATAGATCAAAACTGTTGTCTTTTATTTCAAAAAAGTTTTTATTTTTTTTATTATTTATTAAAGAAAATCTAAAAACTCTAAAAGAAGTGTAAAAGAAAGAAATTCTAAAAACTCTAAGTTAGTAAACCTCCCCCACACTTATTTCATGCATTGTCCTCAATGCATTATGATATATGTATGCATGAAACAAAATGAAAGAGGAAGGAATTATTTACAAGGAATATACAAGTGTAACTCTCACCTGGGTTTGGTCGCTTCCCTCTGGCCCGTTTCCCATCGTTCCAATGTGTTCTCTTTCTTGAGCTCCATTGGGAAACGGTCTGAATTATTCTAACCCTAGGTGTTTCCAGTTTCAATTGGTTGTTATTTTCATTCATACTCAGTCCACCATATCGTTCACAAACAAAGTCCTTATCACACACTCTCACTCAGAATCTCATCACTTCCAATTTTAAGAAATTTTAACTCTTCTCCATATAATTCTTCAAAACTCAAATCAACATCCGGAAGTGGACAATCAGCTATTTACCCCGAGTTGACTCATCTAAACACATGATCTCATCAGCAAACAAGTCTTCAAAAGATATATCAATTGGAGGTTCTTGAAGAGAATCACAGAATTGTGACTCATCTTTTGAATCCTCACAATTGTCCTCAATAAAGCTAACCTCAAATGTTTGATTTTTGTTTTGTGAGGCTGTGTGTGGAAGACATTGAGTTCATGTGTCATGTTACCAAAGGTCAACCTCATTGATCCATTCCGACAATTAATGATAGCATTTGCAGTAGCCAGGAATGGTCGTCCAGAATGACAGGAATTTGTGCCCTTTGATTGGAATTTGACACTGGTTGTTTCAAGGACAACAAAGTCAACAGGATAAAAGAATTCTCCAACTTTGACAAGGACACTTGAATTACCCCCTTGGGTTTAGTAACAGAGCGGTCAGCCAATTGGATGGTCATTTGGGTCGGGAGGAGATCACCTAACCCTAATTGTTGGTACACAGAGAAGGTAGGAGATTAATGCTGGCCCCCAAATCAAGAAGTGCCCTATTTATTGTAGTCTGTCCTATGATGCATGAAATGGTGGGGCTCCCGGGTCTTTGTACTTAACAGGAATTGGACCAGTGAGCAACTCATTAAGGATGATGCTAGGAAGACTTTTTTAGGACTTGGGTCTTCCTCTTCTTGGTGCACATTCCTTCAAAAATTGGCATATGATGGCACTTGTTGAATGGCATCAAGAAGAGGGACATTGATTTGGACCTTATTGAATGTTTTTTTATTTTCTCCATGTGAGCATTTGACTTGTTATTTAGAAGCCTATTTGGATATGGTACTCTAGGCTTATAAGGTTGCTCATCTACCTTTTCTTTCCCCTTGGCTTGAGATGTGGATGGCTCTGCACTAGAGGATGGTTTGTCAAAAGTGGTGGTATTGGGACATGAGGTGTTGGCTTTGGTACTGGATGAGATGTGAACTAGAAACCTTATTGTCAACTTGTTTACCAGATCTCAGGGTATGAATGGCATGACAGTGACTGGGTCCTGAATCTTCAACTTTGGGATTTAGCAATGGTTGATTTGGGAACAAATTTCTTTGATTCTCAGCCAATTGCCCAATTTGGACCTTCATTTCATTCAACTCCTGCTGCTGGTTTTTTGTTAAGGTTTCTATCATTTGTTTCAACTCAGATATTTCGAATTATTTGGGGTGGATGTTGAGGGTATGGAGATTGGAATTGTGATTGGTGGAATGGTGGAGGATTCTGATAAGACTGATATGACTGTGGTGGACTTTGAGATGGATGAACATACAGTGAATTCTGATCGAAACTGGATGGATGAAACTGAGCATTGTATGGATATGGAAGTGGTAGCATATGATGCTCAGGACCAGACTGACTCCATGAAAAATTTGGATGGTTCTGCCATCCTGAATTGTAAGTGTTGGAGTATGGATGATGATTGGGTCTGGTCAATACTGCATTCATGTTCTCCTGATATGAGTGGAGCTGAGATAATGGACACTCCTCAACAACATGGCTAAGGTCATGACAGTTGGTGCAACCTGGTCTAATCAAAGGCAATGGGTTGACCTGGTTGACCACAGAATTCCCTTTGACTCAAGCAACTCTATCCTCTTCATTAATTGTGTGATCTTGGTTTCTGCAGCTAGAGAGGATTCTTTGGAGTGTGTACCAGTTCTGGAAGTGGTGGGAGTCGGTCTATCAGGGCATGACTCCACTGAATGGTTTTCTCAGCTAGGTTTCAAAGAGATCCCACCCCTGATGTTCATCTTTTTTCAAGAATTCCCCTTGGCACATGGATTCTAAAAGTGTTTTCGTTTGGTAATCTAATCCATCATAGATAATCTGGCATAGACGCCATTTCTCTATGCCGTGATGGGGACATAGGGCAAGAAGGTCTTTGAAACGCTCAAGATACTTCCAGAAAGGTTCATTTGTTTCCTGCTTGAATTGCATTATGTTCTTTCTCATGAGGGCTGTTTGTGGATAGGATAAAATTTCTTAAGAAAGACTTTAACAAAAATCCTCCCATAAAGATATGGAACTGACTGGAAGATTATAAAGCCATTTCTTAGCTAAATCCTTAAGTGCAAGCGGTATGAACCGTAACCTAACAGCATCCTCAGACAGTTGGGAAATTCTCATCATTTAGCATACCTCTTCAATCTCACGAATAAAGAGGTACGCATTCTCAGACTCTAGACCATGGAAATGGGAAGTGTACTAATGAATTGTGGTTTCAGCTCGAAGTGATTTCCATTTGGCTCGGGAGAAATGCATGAAGGAATGGAGGTGCGAATCGATAAAATCGATCCTGAAGTGAGACGTTGTTGGTCATGATGTGAAGTGGATGTGTAAGTGCAAGTGTAGAATTAGGATCACAAAACCACTATCGTATATACAATCACAAACAACGTGCACGATCACACCAGCGAAAAAGAAAAATAAACAAAAACAAAAGAAAAAAATCAATCCAAGCTTGTCTAGAGTTTCTGTCCTAGATGATCCTAAATAGACTGTCCACAGGAGGTTTGATGTAGACTCTGACTATAAGCAAATCAGCAGGGAAGGGTAAGGTGGTGGGAGGTTTTCCGTCCGGAGACGTTCCTTAATAAGTAACCAGCAACCTTCGGGCTTTCGGCCCTCAACCCCTTTCCTAGACACTGATTTTACAGAAGTCAATTTCCAACACTTTTCCCCCTTAGGAAATCTCCTAAGTGAGTCCGGATGTCCCTAGGGCCAACGTCTATCAAATTTATTTTACAAGCTTGGGATTGTGAGTGCTGGGATAGTGGTTTGCGGGCTAAGGAAAGGGTAATGACCTCCCCACCTTATCTTATTTACAGGTATTGCCCTTAAAATTGATTGTGCAAGTGTACGATATATAAACAAACAAGGTTCACTCCAAGTAAGATAAATCAAACAAAGAGTGAGTCCTAGTCAATATGCAATGCTTACGTACCTTGTCCCCCGCACTCTTCAACAGTAAAAGTAAAGAATTGAAAGACACGTGCCTATAATGCAAGATGTCTAAACAATTTTTATCAATTACACCAAATCTTTTACTGTTGATTAGCAAATATCAGGTGAAGAATACAAGATTTCAGATATATGAGCAGCAGTATTTGCAGAGATCAAAGCCTGCAGAAAACAGATTAGTAGTGAACTCCAAAGTGCCGCGTTTCCACGGCAAAATGCCGCGGCTACGCGGCAATTTGGAGATCCTGGGCTCTGCTTTCGAGAGCAGAGGCCCAGGTCCACTTATATGATTCTACACTGCAAGATTTTCTGTATCTTCAACCTGTACCTGCAACAGAGAAGAAGTATCGTTTAGTTTCTCACTTTTAAAAATACCGTCGCTCTCCCGGCAACGGCGCCATTTGATTAGACGGGAAAGGTGAAGGATCCAGAAGCAAGGTTGTTGGCGCAAAATCTGAGATCCAACGGCCCGGATTTTGCGGTGGATCCGCCGCAAGTCGCGGCACTTTTGTGGCCGTTGGCTAACAACTTTCTGGTGGAGATTAGTTACAAGGTTGTTAGCCACGTGGTATATCTAGAATCTTCGTTTGTTGCGCGGATTTCTCTGGATCTGGATTTGAATTTGGCTTTATCTTTAATCTTGATTAATCACTTAATTAGGTTAATTAAGTGATTATTTGGATATCTCTCCATTAAGTGTGTACCTGCAAATATGTAGAGAAGAGGAGTAAAAATCACATATTTATTTGTAATATGCATGGGAATTATGATGTAAAAATGCAATATTGGATACCAATCACTTTGCGCGTGGCCTCTCCTGGTCCGTCCATGTGGGCTTTTGCTTCTGGAAGTGTGATCCTGGCTCTCCATCTTGGGATTTCGAGATAACTTAGTAATCAAGTTACCTTGATTTCAAATATCCAAATCTTCTATCCACGAATTTTGGGTTTATCCTCATCCTGCAAGTGTTTAGGGTTGGGTAGAAGTCTATCCTTCCCTCATCTTTGATATGCCAACTTTAGCCCTTGTATTTGCATTTTGACTCTTGTATTTGCGCTTTTTCACCTGGGCTTCAAACATGGGCTTGGATCTGGGCTTTTGGGCTCTTTAAGCTTTATTTATTATTAAAATAATAATTCGAGGCCTGCACACATTAAATAACGAAATATTAATAAATGTGCATTATTATATGAATAAATGTGCAAATGTGATGGTATATATGATGACAATTATGCATTTTTCACTACCTATCAATGAGTTATCGAGGATTTTTCGTTTTGCTTAGAAGCCAACATTTTTCTCTATCCTTAGCCGTCAGAGGTGTCAGATTGTTATTCCATATAACTTCTAAAATCTTGCTTAGGATTCAAGAAGTGTAAACTCTATAGGAACTTACAAGGAAATTATCGTTCCCCATGAGTACTTCTCTAATCAAGGTGTATTGTTGAACTTGATCAGGGACAATACTTCTTTATTTGGAGTAGTACATGATGTACTTCCAGGGGTTTTTATTCCATGGGGATGACAAATGCCGATGGAATGATTTAGACTGTTCAGAGCTAACCATTGAACATGATAGTCTTAGAAGTCAATCACCTTGTTGGCCAGTAGATTCAATGCTACATGCTCTTGTAATCTTCCTGACTTGCTCTTGCAACTATGTCTTCTGCTCGTTCGCTTTGTAAGACTAGTTTCTTACATATACGACTTGAGTTACTCCTGTTTGAGCTAGAAGTATAGTTTGCAGGTTATGGCGGCAAGTCTCTATCAGTGTAGACTGTGTCATGCCACTTGGACATCAGAGCGCTATACTCTAAAATCTCTCCACAAAGCTTTGATTAACTATCCTTTCTTTTGCTTGTGTAGAAAAAAAGAGTTGGCAGGATACTTCGATGTCATCTTCGAAGAATCGCCCTAGGAAGAGCTTATTGAGGTCAGCCCATTTCTTGATAGACTGACAGGAAGCTTCATGAACCATTCAAGGCAATGGTGCCGATGAATAAATTATCCATGATGACATCGTTTGATAGTACATTCCCTGTTTGGGATTTGAAGTAGTATATATGTTGGTTCGGCGAACTTTTGCCGTCGAAGGCGTACAGATTTGGTGCTTTGAACTTGGGAGGATAAGGAGCTGAATCTCACTCGACCGTATGGTCTGACCACCCCCACTTCTTGAAGATTGCTTCGATTGAGATAGCCTTCAGGCATTTCTCAAGCTCATCCATCTTCTTGGCATGATTATCTTTGAATTCTATGGTTCTTCAGAAGAAAGACTAAGGATTTTCACATCCAAAGTTGTTTTCATTGCCATCAGAGTGTTCAGAGGTAGAGTTTTCATCCTCCTTCTCTTTATTCTTGCTTTTGGGAAGAAGCTTAGTCTTTGGACTCTTTATCTTTTTCTTCGAATTTTTAAGTAAAAAAGCTATAATCTTCTTGAGAATATTGATAGACTCTTGTTGGGCTTGAAGTATCCCTGCTGTGCCTGTTGCACTCGAGCTTGCTCCTTAAATTTTCTGGCTATCTTTTCTAAAATATTAGCCATATATGCGAAGGCTTCTGTCTCCTATAAGAGTTAGATGAATGGGATCCCACGATCGGAGTGCTCATCGTCTGTTTCAATCCCTTTAGCCAGCAAATTGCAGTCAATTAGGGCAATTGCTCTGGTTCGGATCAGAGTTTGTTGGTAAGTTCCCTCAGGCTCAATTAGTATCTTTCAAGCATGAGGAACGTTTAGTATCCGACTCCTCAGAAATAAGGGCAAGCTGCTTCCTTTTCGACTTGCTTGGTGTGACGCTTGACTCACCATATTGGAAGTCACCTCCGAGTACTCAGCGCCAGAGAACAACTTCTTCTTGCGAGATCACCATCTCTTGGAGGAGTTTGAGTTTGAAGCCTTTGACAATAGACTAAAAACTGACAATTAGTCATCTGAAAGTTGCAGTGACAATCAGATAGCACCGCGAGATGAGCTGCTCGCAATGGCACAGAAGAGCGATTTAATAGGCACTCCTTTTTCTCGCCAAGTAGTCCCTCAAATTCATTGGAGGGTATCTGAAGAACTAACCTCAAACCCATGGGGGGAGAGCTTCCAATTACAGTATTGAACTTGGTGACTTAGGGTTGAACACGACTCTCACATTTTAGAAGTGAAACATGAAAGTCACATTCTGGCGTAGCCTCTTGCTGAACGCGAGTCTCGCACTTCTGAAGAAGATTGCGAAGGTCACGTTTTGACACTGTCTGCTGCTGAAAACAACTCTCCTGTTTTAGAATTAAAACGAAAAGGTTCTTTTTGGTGCGGCCTTAGGCTGAACGTAGGTCTCGCGTTCTTGAAGCGAGACGCAGATCTCGCATTTTGGCACAGCTTGAGGATTGACGCGAACTTCACATTTTGGCGCTGAAATGTGCAGCTCGTGAATGCGAGCATCACATTTTATTGCAGAAATGCGGGGTTGAACACGAGCTTCACATTTAGTGCCAACAACACTGTCTTCAGCTTCTGTTTGCTAATGGTGAGCTTGACGTCTTCGTCAATGATCAACAATCCGCTTGGCTCGCAGGAGTTGACAAACCCCCTACAAACTGAGTTTGCTGAGCATTGAGAGGAGTTTGGTGGCGAGATTAGCCCCCGCCACTTGTTTGCCATGAGCCAAGACACTAGCCTTGCGGGTCTCTTGAGAGATATTGTCACAAACCATGTGGGCTTCAGGGGAGGTTGTCAAAACCTCAAGAGAGGTTGAGCCGCTTGCTTTGTCAAAAAGCATATGGGTTTCTCTTTGAGAAGTCTCCAAAAGACTTAAGAACGTGTCTCGCTTGAGACTTTGGGGCTAATGGAGCCCGAGGAGAGAAGTTGTTCAGACTTCTCTTGATCGAATTTGATAACGAGCGATTCGACATTTGATCCGAGAAGCTTGAGGTCAGCTTGAGCTACAGCTTTCTCATTGGTAGAGAAAACTTTCATCATCAGCGGAATCACTATCTTTTGTTTTCTCGAAAAAATTGAGGGCACGTAAATTCTTTATTTGATTGTAAAAAATTAGAACGGATCAATAATCCGATACGAAAGAGAGAAGAATGGTTGGATCTCCCCTTTGTTCAATGCTGGGTTCTTCATACAGCGGTGATGAGTATTCTTATTCTCCATTGATGAGCCAAACTGGAAGCTTGATCTTCAGATCTTCTTGCCCTCGTTGGAAGTGCACTGGTTAGGTTTGAAAACTTAATCAGTGGCTAAAATCTCAAAGAGATTAGAAATTCAACTTAAACTCAATAATTTTATAGAGTTTTCTCTTCCAACACAATGTGTATTGGCAACATTGTTCTTAGCTTTCAGTCTTTTATAGTTATCCAGTTTCAAGCATCAAGCATCAAGTATGCTCTTTTAGGGATCTCCTCCTCTAGCCTATGACTTCTTGAATTCCTCCTCTAGAACTCTCCCCTTTTTCTCCTAGCTATTCGTAGCTATTTATGGAGGATTCTGGGGTGTAACTAATCCCTTAGATCTCTCTAATGAGAAGGGGTATAACTAACCCTTTAAATCTCTCCATAATGGGAAGCTATTCCCCATTATATGAAAAGAAAATAGGCTATAATTGACCAAGTTCGTGGCTGTCAGTTGTAGCAGAAACGCGGTTCCACGATGGATGATTTGCAAAAAGCATGCACAAATATAAGTAAAAGAATGTGGGTCGATGTTACTATTTTTGAGATTCTTCCATAGTAACAAAGTGGCTATACGGGTCGTATCCACAAGGAGGGAGAGCGACGAAAGCTTGATGCGGCTTCTTTGTTCAAGAAAAGAGAAGGTTCTTCATTTCAGATAAAGAATTTGAAAATGAAAACAAACATTGTTTCAAGAATTGTTTGAATTGGTTTGTTGGTTTGTAAAAGTGAATTTTTCTTTGTGGTAAAAATGCATGACTAACTTTCTACTAAGTAATCCCACTAATCTCTAACTTCTTGAAGACGTAGCCTCACGATGGATCATAGGCAAGCATAACCCTTATGCATAGGAACTATTCACGTGAAAAATCGAGTGAAAGTTCTTCCTTTAACTTAGCTTTACACGATAAAAACTCAGACATTCTCTATCAATATGCAATAGAAGGCGAGAATAAGGAAGGCACATGTGCACTAATGATATCGGCAAAGTTAAAAGGAAAATCTCTACTTATAAAGACAAGCAAAGTTTATAGATCATCAAAAACCCGTTAGTATGAAATATAAGAGAGCTAATACTTGTACGTAAGTTAGAGTAAGAACCTTCATCTTAAGATGTCATAGCTCTCGTTTGCACAAGGCTTGTTTGACACTATTGACTCATTTGGATTATCAATCAAGTTGTTAGATATTAGTGGGTTAGTAGTTAGCTAGTCATGCAATGAAAGAGCTAATTAGACATGCTTAAGAAAAGAAATAACAAAAGAGAAGAGGTAAAGAGAGGAGTGTTACACTAAAATAAGAAAGTAAAAGCAAATGGAAAACATAAGTAAATGGAAAGAAGAAAGAGAGGTATTACTTGAATAAGCTTGTCACCTTCAAATAAATTTGTACACGCACTCTCTCTCTCTCTCTCTCTCTCTCTCTTTCACTCTAATGACTAAACTAACTAGAAGAAGAAGGAAACATAAAAACAACTACAACTCCTAGAAACAAAGTGCCAATAATACTCTAAACTCTGGATACCTCCATCTTCAAAACCCCAGGGGGGTTTTTGTAGGCACCAGGGAAAGGAGGCCAGGGGACAATCACTGGCCCAAAGCACGGCGCGACCGCGCCCGTATTGTCGCGGAAATGCGGCCACTCGCGCGCCGCCTGCTGCGCGCTTCCCTTTGGCCCCCTATCAGTTATGCTGTCTGGATTGTTGATTTGATGCCCTGGGCTAACAAAATCCCTCCCTGAGGTCAATGGCTACCTGGTAGGCTTTTAATCACCCATTAAATGGTGATTGAGGGTCCTCTTCTTCATTGTACACTATGAACCTAGGATCAAGCAAGCAAAACTTTATTATCAGAATTTAATATAAAATAATATGCAGATGTGATAAAATTATGCAATATTAGAGATTAATTAATGGACGTGGACCTCGCTCTGATGTTGAGACATGGAGCCCACAAGCTCGCCTCTATGTTGGAACGCGGAGCTCACAGGCTCGCATTTAAGTTGAAACACGAAGCTTCTCAGGCTTGCATTTGTGTTGAAATGTGATGCTACACATGCTCGCGTTTCAATGTTGAAATGCAACCCTGAGGTCTGCGTCTCAAAGAACAGTACGACCATCGCGTTTGGCAGAGACTTCAAGGTTCGCGTCTGAGGTTGAAACGCGACCTCTGTGTCTCACAAAGGACGCGAGGTCCACGTTTGGGGTGAGACGCGACCCTCGCATTTGGCATGAGGTATGCGTTTGAGGCTGGAATGCGATCTCCGTGTCTGCGAGGTTCGTGTCTGAGGCTTTATCTTTAGTAATTTTTAAAAAATGTACAAATATAAGAATTTTTCTATCAATGAGAATGGTTCTATTGATGACAAGGTTGCTAGGTTTACTAAAATCATAAATGGTCTTGCCTCCTTTAGTGATGAAATCGACAATGACCAAAAGGTGAGGAAGATCATCTGGCTCTTCCAACTTCATGAGAAATCAAGGTAATTACATTGAAGAAGCTCAATGACAAAGAAGATATAGAGATTATTAGCCTCATTAGGAACCTAAAAACCCATGAGATGGAAAGAAAAGCTAGAGAGAAAAAGATACGCTAAAATAAGAAAATTCTTGCCTTTAAATCTGCACCTACCATCTTCGATGAAGAAGAGGAAGATCAAGAAGATGATGAAGATTTGTCCCTCCTAGTGAATATGTAAGGAGGATGTATAATAAGGCTGAGTTTGAAAATAAAAAAAGATGGCGAGGGAAGGAGGAAAGGAAGATAGTTTGCTACAACTGCCGAAAATCGAGTCATGTCATTGCCGAATGTCTGGAGACCAAGAACAAACCTTCTACCTCAAAAAAGCCCTAAAAAAAGAAAGCCTTGAAAGCTAAATGAGACTTGGAGAGAGAATCCGAATAGAAAGTGAACACGATGAATGTGTATTTCAGCTAATGAAAACACACCTAAGATATATCCATAACCTTACCTAGAAAATTATGATTTGACTATGGAGGAACTTGGAGATGCTTTTGAAGGGCTTTCTAACAAGTATGATTTTCTCAAGAATAAATTTTTGAAACAAAGAAAGAAAATAAGCTCTTGCAAAACTAATTGCTTGTTGTTTCAAAAGAAAAGAAAAATTTATCTATTCTCTTGAAAACACTCAATAAGATTTTAATTCTTACAAGATTTCTTGCAAAGCTAAATTTTTTTTTTTGTTTTGATGAGAATGAGATTTCATTGATGAAAACTAAGATAAATACTTTGACAATATTTTGAAAAAGTGTGAATTTGATAAGGCTAGATTAGTGGCTATGTTTCCAAAGAGGCAAACTCTAAGGAAAACTCATGTTACACACACCATCATGCTCACGCACCACCACAACCACATGCATATCATGCACAACATGCTACACGGACCCATGCTACACATGCTCATCATATATTTTTATATGCCAAGGTGTACTCATGCACCTACTTTAGTCAAAAGAGTCACTTGGCTAAGTTTTGTTCTGATAAGATTAATGCATCAAATGATCATGTTTGGGTTTGAAAGACTAACACTCCAGAACTCAAGAAAATTGGGTACCAAAGTCAACTCTTTTATTAATTGATGTAGGTATGCACCAAGGCTCCAAGATGTAGGGAGCAGTGGTACCTTGATAGTGGTTGTTCAAGGCACATGACATGAGACATCAACAACTTTAACCCTATCATGGCCCAATGAAGGTGGCATATCACCTTCAGAGATGACTCCAAGGGTAAAATTGTTGGTACAGATAATATAAGATTGGCTCATCTCCTTTAATTGAGAATATTGTTTTGGTAGATGCCCTCAAATAGAATTTATTAAACATTAGTCAATTGTATACAAAGGCTTAAAGGATATTTTTGATAACTCTACTTGTGATGTTTTAGATAAGAAAATGAATTCTTGTGTACTTTTCGGTTTTCGTGAGAACAATATTTATATTATTGACATGATAAATTTACAATACCATGCTACTTGTTTGAATACTTTTAATAAAGATTCTTGGCTTTAGCATAGACGGTTGGGTCATGTTCTTTTGACCACTTATCCATATGAACTCTAAGAAAGCGATAAAAGTATCCCCACTTTGAAATTTGAAAAGAACCACATTTGTGATGCGTGCCAACTTAAAAAATAAACCTAGTTCTTTTTCAAATCAATCAAGAACATCATGACATCACGACCTTTGGAATTAATAAACATGGATTTATTTGTTCCGACCAAAACCATAAGTCTTAGTGAAAATTGATTTTTTTTGTTATAGTTGATGAATTTTCAAGATTTACATGGGTTTTCTTTTTAGAACATAAAGACAAAGTTTTTTTGCATTTCAATGTTTTTAGGAAAAGTTGAAAAAGAAAAAGATATTCAGATTTTGCGTATTAGAAGTGATAGAAATGGTGAGTTTATCTTTTATTATTTATTACGAAGAAAATGGAATCAAGCATGAACATTTATTTCCTAAAACTCCACAACAAAATAGAGTCATCGAAAGGGAGAATCACACTCTCCAAGAGATAATTTGACAATGATTAGTGAATACGGACTTCCTCAATATCTATGGGTCGAGGCCGTAAACACCTCATGTTACATATCGAATAGAGTTTATTTTACAAAAAATACTTCTAAAACCCCTTTTGAGTTTTACTATTTGAGAAAAACAAATATTTCATATTTTAGAGTTTTTGGTTGTAAATACTTTGTTTTGAACACTAAAAACAATCTAGGTAAATTTGATGCCAAGTCTTTATAAAGCTATATGTTAAATATTCAAATACTAGTAAGGCATATAGGGTCTTCAATAGGTCATGTAACAGCCTGTTCCCGGAATACGTAATCGATACGCATTATGATATTCGATCATATTTTTTTGATTTTTCTTCGTATTTGTTTTGTTATGATTATTTATATCATCATTTGATATTTGGATCCAAATTCATGATTCAGAACCAACCTGAGTTTGAACCGGGGACCCGATCCCACTCTATTAATCGATTTGACCTTTTAATAAGTTAAATTTGACCAATTTCAGTTTCAAACCTCGTTTTCCAATATTTTAGATTTTTTCATAATTTTCTGAAATTTTTCTGAATTAAATTGTAAAATCTTCAAAAGCAGTATCGACTAGTGTTGCCGATCGATTTTCAGATTTTTAATTTATAAATGATGTTGAGTTTCTAAAAACTAATTTCATATTACTCCTTAAAATCATATTTTTATCTAAATATATTTTTGGATATTTTTTTCTGAATTTATCGAAACTCGACCGGATTTGGTGTCGACTGGTATCGCTAGTTGATTCCCAATTTTTTAATTTGAAAATAGGACTATTTTTCTGAAATCCGATTTCACCAGATACTTTAAAATAATATTTGTTATTTTTTAAAATTTTTGGGGATTGTTCTGAGTTACTTCATTTTCCTGGCTCTTTGGAGTTTACGGTGTTTTCCAGATTCTAGAATTTTATCTAGATATTTTTTTTTTATTTTTCAAATTTCTCCTCCACTTATTCTTTTTCTTTCCTTTTTGTTTTTCTTTTCTTTCCTTCTCATTCCTCAAAGAAGTCACAACCACTCAATAAATATCCCAACCACTTTTTCTCTCTCTTTCTTTAATGCATGTACCTCAGCCTCCCCCAGACGCGGACCTGAGCCTCGCCTCTGGGCTCTAATTAACCAATGCGGACCTCATTGAGCCAGACGTAGGTCTGGTTAGAGAGACACGAGTCTTATTTGATTAAACCCAACATTCATGTACATATATATTACACCTATTCTATCTTCCCTCTTTCAATTTTCCTTCTTTCTCCTTTCTTTTCTTCAACCTGCACTGCATCGTGTCCCCTTCCTGGAACCAGCGAGCCTCTGGCGAGCCACCACCACATTCTTCCTCTCCACTTACCTCATTCTCTCTCTACTCCAATAAACCCATCACTATCAACTTTCCCTTCTTACAAAACAACCCAGCTACCACCAACTTCTCCACCATCTCAAACACCACCAACACCACCTCTCCGATCACTACCGCTGGCAAACTTCCTCCCTTGGTGAACTCTTTCATTCTAGCCCCTCATCGCTTTTTGAAACGTCATTTCGTCAACCCCCAAAAGACACCTTCTTCAACTAGACTTGCACCACCAATCTCCCCTCCTGTTTTCCCCTTGACAGGCCACTCCTGGCCGGAGCATTGCCATGATGGCAGGCTAGTGGCGTGGACCCCCTTCTCCTTTTCTTCTTTACTTCCTTTCTTTTCTTCCCTTTCTTTCTTTCTTTCTTCCTTCTTTCTTTTTCCCTGTTCCTTTCTTCTCTCTCTGCATATTCTCTCTCATATATATCTCTATCTCACTCCATACTCTATCTCACTCACTCTCACCTCTGTTCTCTCTCTGTATTCTCTCTTCCTCTTTCTAACTATTCTCTCTCTATCTTACTATTCTCTCCTTCCTTGTCTATCTTTCATCTTTCTTTCTATTATCTCTCTAGCCTTCTCTCTGGCCCGACGCGGGGCTCAGCGCAGCCTGGCTTAGTGCGAGGATGACCCCCTCTTTTTTCTTGCTTTTTTTCCTGCCTTGCAAACTCTCTCTTGATTTCTTATACTTGCCCTCTCTCTCTCTATATATATTATGTTCTTATAATATTTGAACGCGCATACGCGTTGCTAAGTTGGAGCTTCCAACTTCAGGGATTTTCCTGCGTTTTTTGTAATATTAGGCGAGTGTTCTCGCTTCTTTCTGGGTTCTCCGCTTCATCTCGTTGATTTGTATTTCTATAATTATATACCTATTGTATTAGTGGATCTATATTTGTACTGGTGATTCTGTGAATTTTTAACTTGTTGGTGGTGTGATGTATATGTACTGGTGAGATGGATGCTTGTAATAGTATAGATAATACTTTATATGTGTGCTGTTTGGTACTAACATCTTCTGCATGTACTTATTCAGCCTTCGGGCTTAACTACTTCATGGTTCTATACTATACCTCTGGGTTTAATCTCTCTGAGGTTTTAAAAGTCCTCTGGACTTTCTATATGCTACGCCTGGTAGGCAGACCTAGTGTTAGCACTTTACTGCTAACTCCGAACGAGCGTAGTTGCCCTGTGAACACGGCTGTGCCGTGAGTGGTAGTATGGCTTTTATACTCATGCTGCGACACGTGCATTTAGCTGTGCTGCAAGTGGTAATCACGCCAAGCATGATAGCTTCTAGTGCTGTATGTTAGGTTTGCTCCAGCCCTGCTTAGCTCTACTTGGATGTTCACTTACTTTCCTACCCACTTGCTATTTGATAATCTAACTATTTTCTTTCTTGATGGTTGTGAAGAGTTTGAAATCATTACTTATACTATTTTTTCAACTCTAAGTTTTCTATATTTGTACCAATCCCTTGTATCAGTACTATTTTCCAGTATTTTTATCGATTCCATGTATTAGTACTATTTTCCTGTATTGTGTGATACTATAGTAATATCTACTATGCTTATTACTCGACATGCTATTACTTGACACCTGACTCCTACATGCTATCACCTGACACCTTTTTGATATCACTATCACCTGTCACCAGATACATTACTGCTTGCCATGTGATTATCATATTTCGGGAATCCTGTCATGCTATCTTGTATTATACAGTAACCTATATTTCTAGTACTTATGTACTCCTGAACCTATCTTGCTCTGTCATTCCCGTAATATGATAATTACATAATAATAAACTATAAAAAGAACAACTTACATCGACTAAGGGGAACTGATGGACTTTAAGTGGAGAATATGTTTACAGTGGTATTAGGTATATTGTGCAACTCAAACTTCTGGTTCTATCTGAGGGCCTCCAGGTGTTCCGAGGGAAGCACAGACTTCCTACTTCCTGTTACATTCATGAATGGGCATAATATAAGATTCACCTCCTGTTTGCCTAGAGATAAATTTCGGGTCAGCTCCAAAACATCCTGGGCCGTGATCCGGATATGTATAGGACCCACTATAAATATAATCCATTATTTCATCATCAATTTCAATAACAACCTTGAAACTCATATATGGATGTATGTGAGATGGAACATACGCCTGTACATATACTTAGATATAAGGTCAGACGAGTAATATAATAAGATAATAATTAATAATTTATTGTATTGTTTTGCAATTCGGGTTGTATACATTCAGAGTACGATAACACGAGATATACGATATATAGATGAGGGTTTTCTTATTAGATTATTCCTTCGACATACTTACCTCATGAAGCCGTAATCTGGGTTATACCACTAGTTTTGCCGTATTTGCTTTCATAGGATTTTATTCAGATTTTTGGTTTAATATTATTATATTATATATTCCTAGTTAGACCAGTTGTGTACTACTTCACTGATCTCCTGCTGTTATCATATTGTACACAGTCTGCCTCTTACCTGATATTACACTTATATTACTGTGCCTAATTTCCTGACTTGCTTATTCATGGCTTTATACGGATTCTTTAGTTACCGTATGATTACTACTTCCTAATGATTCATACTGTTCTATTTAGCTGTTATTGTGGACAGCTCTAGTTGTGCGTCTCAGTTGATAGAGACATGAGGTATATGGTAAATAGATGATATTTTCTTATTTGGATTATCCCTTGAGTTATCAATCTCATGAATCTATCTACTGAGCCCGCACAAGTGGTTTTGTCGCTTCTGTACATCTCATCACTTATGCCTCTTTCATGTTCGGGTGTGTTGTCACGATGCGGTTTTTAATGCATGCTTTTGATTCCGATTTATTGATACACGTGTGCTTGTCCCTGTATGCCATTTGGCATTCATCACACACTCATTGGGGAGTTTCTGACTACCTAGATCTGCATGTTCAGATACCAGATCTTGGACTGTGATGGACATCCAGATGATCAGAGTGGCGTAGCGGAAGCATAGTGGATCAGTGGAAGACTATTCTGGGACCCTATCCTTCCTGGTCCCCTGCTTGTCCCTCAAGTTTTTCTTTTGTAACTCGTAAGAGCATCGTGCTATTCATCATTTTATATCTCTTTGTATTCTCACTTTTGCACCAATCGGTGATGTAATATTTATGTAATATTGTGTCACATCTTGTGATAACTTTGTAATTATACTCATATATTAGAATGTATAAAGCATTCCGTACTTTCGTACTCTATTTCTTGCATGTACTAATGCATAGCGTATATATGTAAGTGTATATTTGACCTACGTATATACACAGTAACATCTCCGTACCAGCGTGATCGAGGCGTTATAGGGTGGTATCAGAGCTTAGGCTTTCACATCCTCAGTACTACCAGTCAGCAAATTAAAGATAAAGAAATTTGCAACTAGAATGCATGAGTCCTAATTATACAATCTAGCTACAAATACAAAGTTATCTATTCTCTTCTGATAATCCTTCCTTGAATCTTGAAGCTCTTTCATCATTTTGTTTTCCAGTTTCCTGCTGTCCTTAGACCAACTTGAACATGAAAAGATGGGAAATCATGATGGTTCTAGCTCTTCTCAAGGGTGGTCTTAGTGAAGAAAATATTGAATTAATGAGAATTCTGAAGAGTATGATGGAAAACCAATAGAAGCAGACAGAGATCTTACACCAGGGTTGTTAATGGCACCCCATGACAAAAGGCCAGGAAATGTCTTCAATTTCAGAAATCTGCAACTAGTCATATTTTCGGGTACCGAAAAGCCATTGGATACAGAAAAATGGCTAATAAATATAATAAATCTTATGAAGGCAGCCCAAATCTCTAACGAGAACAAGGTGAAAGTAGCCAAGATTCAGTTGAAGAATGTGGCCAGAAGTTGGTGGTTGGCAGAGGAAGCGATACTGGAGAAGCCCGTTACTTGGAATCAATTCTCGAAGAGTTTCTATAAGAGATTATTTGTTGTAATAGCTTAGAAGGAGATGGAGAAATATTTATCACATTACAGTAGAGGAACCAGATCATAGACAAATATACTGTAGAGTTTTTGAGACTTAGCCGGTTCGTGCCACACATGGTGTCGACGAAGAGAACCGAGCTGAAAGATTTCAGTAGGGTTTGAAGATGGACATCCAGATATTTCTTATACCCCAGCAACTGAAGGCGTACTCTTAAGTCCTCACCATAGCGCGTGAAGTGGAGCGAGGTCTGGAAAAGAAGAACCGGGATCAGGACCAGGACAAGTCAGAGAAGCTGACATTCAGCAGATGGATAGAGAATACCTGGTGATGGATAGAAGAGTACCGGTCAGATTTAGTAATGTGCCAAAGGCTAAACGTTTGCTGCAGCCCCTTCAGTAGGTAATACGTAAGTACTGTCGAAAGCCCAGACACATTCAATGCAAATATTGGATGGCCAAAGGACTGTGTTTGATATGTGGGTATACAGATCATTTGGTAAGCAATTATCCGTTCAAAAGAACCTATCCAACACCACCAACACTTCCGACACAAGTAGCACTCTTAGCACTTCCAGCCCCACCATTGAGAAGGAACCCAGAACCCGTTGGTAGAAGAGTTTCATTCTCACCCTAGCAGCATGATCAGTCACAGAGAGGAGCAAAAGCTAGAAGGGATTAAGTTTATAATTTGTCAGCAGAAAAATCTAAGGCGTTGGATGAAATAATGGCAGGATATGGAGCCCAGAATTCAGAACGGGAACCTTGAAGGTGCCACCAGTAACTGTTAACCCTAATTTATCATGTCCTGAGTTGGTAAATTTTTCCTTATTATAACCACTTTATCGTACTGTGATTACCGATCTTAATTTTTTTGTGTTCACCTTCTTTTGCCATGCTGTCCCTATATCATCCGTGTTCATCCCTCTATCATCTTTTTCCTTTCCAGTTCCTGTAGTCTTTATGTCAACTTAAGATATGGGTAGACTAGTTAGGTAGCAATAGGACAGATATCATCTTTCTCACCCTATTCTGAAATTTTTTGATTCTAGTACACTATATTATCTTATATCAGTCAGCTCTTCGGCTTTCACATTCTATTCTTATTGTATGGACGCATCACGGTAATTAGTATAGGAAGTAGCGTGGCCATCAATATATAATCAGACAGACTGTATCACTGCACGAGGTTCATTGGTATGAAATGAATTTTCGGGATTAGGACTTCTGTTAGACAGAACTATGGTATTATCTACTTATATTATTACAGGAACAATCGTGATCTTTTCGATTAACTTCACGGAGCTCAGGTATTTTCAGAAGTGATTCGCCATAGAGTTGACATCCAGCAGACATCATTCAGGACTTATCTCAGTAAGTATAAATTATTGATCATGTTTTTAGAGCCGCAACGTTCAGCAGTTTTATGAATTTGATGTACCATGGACATCGCTAACCTCACCAAGTAAGAGTCATGTTCTAGGCACGCGGGCTCAATCAGGCATGGGCATTGCTACACCCTGGCGCTTAGCATTTAGCACTATGTCATGCGCTGACTTCGCTGCGTGAGCTATGCCAAGTGCGAGCCTCACAGAGCATTAACTCTGCCACACCCTAGTGCTATGCACCTGGAATTTTATTACGCAATGACCCCACCTGGATTTGGCTTCGCTCGTGGCTTGGTCCGTCAGTGTTTATCAACTCTAATCTCGTTCCCAAAAACTCTCCCGCCTGTCATGTTTTCATAAATTTAATAAGCCAGTTTTCTCACTGTATCTGAATAAATTGGCCATAATCTTTGATGACGATCTATTTGGCTAACTTCGTAGGACTTGAGAATTCTCTAAATATTTAATTTACAGACGGGTGATCATCCAGAAGTCAGTATTCAAAACTCTTTATGGTTCTTATAAGTTATTAGTTAGGCCTTTCAGAGTAATCGATGCCCAACATTCAGAATCCATTATTATTAGTCTTCTATATTTAATTATGATCAGTTTATCGAGTTTTCTTTATCTGCAATATTTTGGTCTACTTTCAGAGTGACGAAGAACATGTAGAGTATCTGGTAATCTTATTATAAACTCTTTGTCAGAAACAGCACCACGCTCAGCAGAGTAAGTATGGATTCTGAACAGGTAAGTGTCATAGTCCGGGGTCTCGTCTTTATGAAAGAAGTAATCGTCGTTGGTTCTAATAGAACTTAGGCAGTAAAAATTTGGCCAGTTCCTAAGACAGCTCATCTTATATATTATTCAGAGTAGATTAGTTTTCAGAAGTTTCGGTAATATTCTCCGAAACGGATATCAGATCGGTAGTGGTATGACACCATCCGAAATTTATATGACAAGGAAGTGCAGAAGATATTTAGGTTCCGAGTTATCAATTAGTCATATTGTGAACTTTTCTCTTAGTTATTTATATCTTAATTGGTATAATTCTGATTAGTCTATGATTCTGCATCATTACATCATATTTCCTATCGATTTATGAATAAAATGACACTTCTCACCTGTATTTTGTTCTATTTTGTAGATAATCAAAAGAGAGCAAAGGAGTAATAAGAGCCTAATTAAATTCAATTTCAAGTAAATAAATCTCATTACTTGGAGGCCAAACTAGAGAGCTTCTAGAAGACATATTGGAATCAGAAGTTGGGCATGAATCTGATGAAAATATGGATCCAAATACCCAAATCCGAAATTATACAGAAGTTTTTCGAGACCAGACGAAGCACTGGATCAAAACCAGAGACCCAAGTCCCTGGAATTGCTGTGAAAATGCGGCAATTTGTCACATTTTCACGTCAATTTTGTGGGCCCACGCGTCAATCTTCGATGCGTGGCCTTGTCTCGCCTTCTAGACTCTTCTTCTACCTATAAATACCGCAAGTTTGGGCCAGAAATGGGAGGACTGAGAGCAGTAGTTAGGATTTTTCTCTTTTAATTGTAGAGTAGGATTTTTCTCTCTTTTCTTTTGTATTTTTCTTTCTTTTTAGATCTTATAGTAGGGTTGAGTTAATTCTGGAGAGAGAGAGATATTGATGTAATAGAGAGTGATAATCTATGTAAAAGGTGTCTCCTTTCTTCTCTATTGTTATCTTCTCCATCTTTTACATGGTGCTTAACTAGTTTTCTTCTCATGGCAATCTAATTACTAACCACTAACTAGCAAACCACTTGATTGATAATTCAAATGAATCTAATAGCATCTACAAGGCCTTGCTCTTGCAAGAGCCATTGATGGCTAATTATGATAAATTCTAACATTCTAACATCTAACCACTAACAAGCTAACTTGCAATGTCTTCTTTGTTTCATGCTCACCTCTATTTGATTTTGATGATCTAATAGTAGCTTACACCTTATTGTGTGGAATGGATGTGTTTGAATGTGAAGAGCCATTTCATGTGCCATGCTTTGTAATGCTCTTGAAGCGAAGGATTAGTGATGGCCAAGAATCCAAGTGAGGCAACATCACTAAGAGATTAGCATGTTAGTAGAACAATTAGTAGTTAGTAGCCATGAGTTTTCTTTCATCATTTTTCTTCTTTTCTTTACTTTGTTTTAAAAACTATTTCCAAAACTTTTTTATCATTTTTCTTTCATTGTTTTCACCATCTTCTTAGTTCACCTTTGTTTTCATCTTCTTCACCACAAGTGCTTTTTTTTTTTCATTTTCCAAATCCACTTTCTAAATCACTTCACAAAGTTTTCCTTTTACCTTTCACATTGTTTCTTTTCGTGTTTCATTATCACTTCCATTTTATTTCTTTCACCAAAATAAATTCTTTTTGCTTTGCCGATTTCATCGCCTTCTCCACCTATCACTTCTGGTTTTTTTCCTTTTTCTTTTCTCTTTCTTTAACAAAGAAGAACTTGTTAACACAACGCGTGAATAAGAACTGTTAATGCTTCTATCACCTTCTGTCCCTGTGGATTCGACACGTATAGCCATCATGTTATAACGAAAGTATCGAGGAAGCCAAAGCACACACATTTTTACACTGATTTCAAAATACACATTTTCAAGTGCTGCTTTTACCCCGAAAAAAAATGGCGACATTGCGGGGATGGGAATGGTTTAAACTCATTTTTTGTTAATATTTTCTTTTTATTTTGGTGTGCAGGTTATTTTTATAGAAACTGAATATTGCAGAACTTTACACTTGCTTGCATCTCCTTGCTCTCGAAATCAGGGACCTTGCTTACATAAGATTACTGCGAAAAGCCTAAAATAGCCGCGAAAACGCGACAAAGATTTGGGCACTGATTTTCTAATTTTTCAGGGTTGTTCAAAATATCATAGTATGATGTATTCTTCTATTTGTTTTCTACATTGATTGCTTACACACTGCAATAATTAAGAACTAAAATCAATAATTGGATGCTTTTAATATGGTTTAGACATTTGCATCGTACGCACGTGTCTATTTCATTCCAATATACTGAATTTTGTTCTGTTGTTGTGATCTGGACTGAGGTGTATATATGACATTGCATATAGCATAGGACAAACACGTAGGTGATTTACTTGCTTTGTGTATTATCCTTGTCTATATTGGACACTTGCACGAATTGAACTTAAGGGTATAACCCAATACAAGATAAGGTGGGAAAGCCATTACCTTCCTTAACCCAAAATCATCTCCCCACTCACACAACCCAAGCCTTAATAAAAATTGATAGACGTTGTCTCCTTGGGACATCTCGGACTCATTAAGAGATTGACTGAGCGTGGAACTTGTGAGAATCATACTCTTGTGAAATTGATATTTAAGGTTGGGGATTAAGAGGTTAAGCCTCGAAAATACTATGGTTTAGTGTAATTAAGACCCGTTGCTTACGCACGGATAAGTCCCACCGTATTTTGTTCCTACCTGGTCGATTAGCTTGTGGTCGAATTCATACAACAACCTCCCCTGGGTAATCGACCAGTTAGGAGTCGTTTAGTTCTAGGTCAACTACAGTATAGGCTTGGTTTTGATTTTTTTTTCTTTCTTTTGTTTTTTTTGTTTTTTGTTTTTTATTTGTGTTCGTTTGTGAAATGGTTTTAAATAACAACAATTTTTCAATCCTAATATGAATCCATATTTCACACTGATCTCATTTGACTTGGATAACTCCAACCCGACTTTAAATAACATGAACCAATCGAATAGGCCAGATTAGATTTATTCGACTCAATATGACCCATATCCCTAATCTTATGACCATAATTTTTAAAATAATTTTTACTCTTCATAGAGTCAATGGGAATTTACCTCCCTCGAGTCAAATTTTCAACCACCTTGTCCATATTTGTCATAATATTCATTCCCCGATTTTGCTTCCTATACTTCTTTTCTAGAACCACCAATTGAAGAAAAATCTAAGTTAGAAAAGAGTATGAAAGTTATACAAGCCATGATTGGGTCCCAACAAAATAAGCTCAACTCACAAACTTTTTCACATCACGCTTCATATATTCCTTCTCTACAGCAACCCATAGAAGAAAAAATCTGAATTAGAAAAGAGTATAGAAGCCATGCATAAGGTCGAACAAAAATTTCAGAAAATGTTGGCCTCCCTAATTTCATAATATTTTCAAGAGTCTTAGTCAGTCTCAACTCTTCAAAATGACCAATCATCAGTCTTGGACATGAGTATAGAACTCTTCTGTGAGTCTGAGCAACAATCTCAAAATCTGATAGACTCACTGTTTTACCAAAATTTTCAAAACCAACTTTCATACCCATCTTTTCATGCCAATCGTAACAAATGATGAACCAATCAAATTTGAAAAGATGATTGAATCATTACTTAGGTTCAAATAGCTCATAATCAGGAAATAGATATAATGGCCAATACTCTCCATTCCCACTTGATTAGTCTACAAATCTACATTTGCATAACACATTTCCCTACCGATTTATAAATAAAATGATGCTTCTCACCCGTGTTTTGGTCTATTTTACAGATAATTAAGAGTCTAGGGACAGAAGTAATAAAAGCCTAATTAAACCTATTTTTTGGATAGTTAAATCCAAATTTCTTCGATGCTAAACTAGAGAGTTTCTAGAAGATACATTGAATTAGACGTTGGCGCTAAACTGAGAAAATCCATATTCAAATACTCGAATCCGAGGATACATGGAAGGTCCCAGAGAGATGAAATCACTCGTCAAAACGAGGGACCTAAGTCCCTGGTATGGCAGCGAAAACACGGCAATTTATCGCGTTATGCGATAATTTTTGTGAGTCACCCGTCGATCTTTGACACGTGGCCTCATCTCGTCTTCTAAATAATTCTTTTGCCTATAAAAAGCCCTGCAGAGGACCAGAGCTAGGGGTTTCAAGAGCAGCAGTTTGGTTTCTTCTCCATTAGGGTAGTGTAGTATAGATCTTCTTCTCTTTTCTTTTGTATTTTTCATTTGTTTTAGACTCATGTATTAGGGCTAAGATGATTCAGAGAGAGATAGAGAGATATTGATGTAATAAAGAGTGACAATCTATGTAAAGGTGTCTCTTTTCTTGTCCATAATAATGTTCTCCATCTTCTACATGATAATTAGCTAATTTTTTTTCTCATGGCAATCTAACTACTAACCACTAACTAGTTAACTAGTTACTTGATAATCCACATGAATTTAATAGAATCTATAAGGCCTTGCTCTTGCAAGAACTATTGATGGCTCATAATGATAGATTCTAACATTCTAACATTCTAACATCTAACTCACTAACAAGCTAACTTGTAATGTCTTCTTTATTTCATGCTCACCTTTACTTGATTTTGATGATCTTATAGTATCTTGCAACTTGTTATGTGAAATAGATGTGTTTGAATGTAAAAGAATAATCTTATGAGCCATGCTCTGTATCATCTCTTGAAGCAACGATTAGTGATGGCCAACGATTCATGTGAGGCAACTATCACTAAGAGGTTAGCATTGTTAGTGGAGCAATAGTAGTTAGTAGGTATGAGTTTTCTTTCATAGTTTTCTTCTTTTTTTTACTATGTTTTAAAAATAATTTCCAAATTTTTTTTATCATTTTCTTTTCGATGTTTTCACCAACTTCTTAGTTCACTTTTGTTTCATTTTCTTTTTGTTTTCAAACCCACTTCCTACATCACTTCACTTTTCATTTCACCTTTATTTATTATTTTGCACAACCACTTCTCTTTTGTTTTTACACCACTGATTTCATCGCCTTCTCTACCTACCACTTTTGAATTTCTTTTCTTTTTTCTTTTTCTCATTTTTTTAACACAGAAGAACTTGTTAACAACGGACGTGAATAAGAACCGTTAACACTTCTATCACCTCCCATCCCTGTAGATTCGACCAGTTGAGCCAATATTATAATAAAAGTATCGAGGGAACATTAGCACACTCTTTCACACTGATTTCAAAATACACACGTTTTCAAGTATGGTTTCCCCCGATCACCACTCTTTGACCATTCCTGACATTGTTAACCAGTCTGTTAGGACTGAAGATTCATGTTGTTTTAGAAACAAAGATTCATACTTATCATCGATTCAAAATGAAAACCCATCAATCTTGAAAAAGAGTATGAAATCTTCAGTGAGACCGAGCAACAATCTCAGACCTTGTTAGACTCATCATTTTTCCAGACTCAAGTTTTACATACTTCTTTTTTCAGAATATCCAACTGTAAAAAAATCTATCCTGAAAATGAGTATGGAAGCCTTGCGTGAGTCTGAGCAACAATCTCCAAATTTGATGGACTCACAATTTTACCACAATTTTGAAAACCAACTTCCATGCTCACCTTCTTAAGAAGAACTGATTGCAAAGAGTATAGGAGACATGATTCAGACTCAAAATTCTGTTACCTGGCCTATCAGTAGATTAGATTCAATATTGAGCGAATTGATCAATAGGAGTGAGGGAATTCTCTCTTTCAACCTTTGACCATTTCCTATATTTTAACTCTATTGAGTGGACCAAAGAATCATGTTGTTTTGAAAATCAAGATTCAATTTCAGCACACCCATTTGAACTTGACCAAGATTATAATTTTGAGAACCACATTAACATTTTGGTAAGTTATCCCTTTTTGAGATTGAACTTGCAAATGAATATGATCCTGAGCCTCAACTTGGTAATTTAATTCCACTTATTGACTCAATAATGACTCTTGTATTTTTACCTGATTTTAAACCTTTTCTCAAGTCAATATTTGATCATGTGTCAGTCATCTGAAATTGTATCACCAATCTTTTATGATCAACATATTGAACTTGATCAATATCATACTTTGAATCTTATTGACAAATTGGCAAGTTCTTATTTTTATGAAATTAAATTCAATCAAGAATGTGACCCAGATTCTCAAATTTGTGATCAAATTTAAATTCCTGAATCAATATTGACTCCTATTTTATTACCTAACTTGAGCAACACTCTAGAGTCAGTTTTGATTCACATATCTGTCATTCTTGAACTTGAATCACCAATCTTAGAAAGTCACATTCCATTGTGGGAAAATGAATGCAGACTAGAGTTTTAACTTCTTGATTTGAGCGTACTTTCTGAACAAATTTTGACTCCTAAACATTTACTTGCCTTAAGTCAAATTCCTGAGTTGGTATTAGTTCTTATACTTCTTGAGCCCAAATCAATCATTCCATCATTTCACACTCTATCTAGGGACAAAAGTGTTGATAAAAATGAATATGAAATTATTTTAAAAGATTGAAAATTAGATGGGTAAAATTCTTAATCATCCATGTTCACATCATAATAATGGGTTATATTAGAGAGGTCACTGATGGGTTCATAGGAACCCCACATAATTTAGATTGGGCCACATTTCGTGGACCAATCAGACTGCCACTGGAACCACCACCTTGAGGTGATTTTCCCTTCCCTCTTTATTTGTTTCGTGCATACATATATTTACGATGCATTAAGGACAATGCATGAGATAAGTGTAGGGGAGGGTCTACTAATGTAGATTTTTTATATTTTCTTTCTTTTTCACTTCTTTTAGGATTTTTTTAGAAAATTTTCTTTTTGCATAGAAATTTTCCCTTTCTTTAAAAACTTTTTAAAATAAGAGACAAAGTTTTGATCTATTTTTAAGAAAATTAAAATGATTTATAAACTAAAAGTCTTAATTATGACATCTTAAACCTAGCCGAAATAATAGATTTTGTTTAAAAGTAGGATAAGTAAGATAGATTGAAAAGATAATTTTATCCTAAATTTTTTGCCTTAGATAGTTTGCACTTAACACTTACACTTTTTTGGGATGGAACAAAGAGCTAAAATGTCATAAAATAAATAAAAAAAATACATGATATATATGAATAAAAAATCACTTATTGATGCTGGATAACTATCCTCAAGAAGCATGATTATTCATGCCTAATAGTGGTAAAAAAATAAACAATCCTCCTAATTTTTATGGCCTTATTTTCTCGAGTCCTTAAGCCCGAGGAATGTCTTCTCATCTAGTGCCCTAAGATCGTCTGATTTGGGAGTCATTGCTATAGGCTCACTACCTGGGTAAACTAGAAAGTCTAAGAAAACTAAGAAAAGAAATAAAAAGAGAAATATATATATATAAATAAATAGTTTGATGGTTAGAGTTGAAATCTCAAAAATCTTTACTATCACAAAGTGCATATTATCTAGATTTTATGAAGGATAAAACATTCAATTCAATTTTGAATTCTTACCTTAATTGATGACAAGATCTTGCTTCTAGACTAAATTAAGAAAGAATAATTTTTAGTTGACTTATGATCTTATATCGCTTAAATTTTTGAAAAAATACTTCAAAAATTTTTCTCTTTCAAAATACATTTTAAAAACTAACTTTTGTTTTTTTTCTTTTTTGATTTTGTGGTTGAATCCACTAAAAATTCTCAGGAGACAAAACTCCTCCTCTAGGGAAAACTTAGAGGTTTAACGGCTTGTTGCACCGCTCAGTGTAATCGCGTCACCTGTGAAAGTGGTGTAATAACATTGTTATTTAGTTTTTTCTTCTTCTTTTTCTTGTTTTGCTCGATATGAACAAAAGATAAGTGTGGGGGTGTGATTAGTTTATAATTCTACATCATTACATCGCGTTTTTCTACTGAATAAAATGACACTTCTCACCCGCATTTTTGGTCTATTTTGCAGATAATCAAAACTTAGGGGTAAAGGAGTAATAATAGCCTAATTAAATCAAATTTTGGGTAAATAAATCTCATTATTGTTGGCCCAGAGGCCCTTCACTCTAGTTTTGATGATGATTAACTCATATAGTTATTGTTTACTAATAATCTTGTGATATTTAGTTTCAGATATTTGATTAAGATATTAGTAGGTAATTAGCTTCAACAAAAGTGTTTTGGAGCTTTCACATATTGATTCAAGAGCTCGCGTGTCAAGATCGCATCTAACACTCGGTTGGAGTCAAGCTCATTGGATCGTGTTTGGATCGAGTTTGCTTAGAGATAGAGTTCTACAAGAAGATCTCAGTTTGTTTAGTTTAAGATTGTATTTAGATAATTGTAAAGATTAGATAGTATTGATATGCTCAAGTTCACATACACACTTGTTTTAAAGTATCATGTTTGGTTTTTGGTTACCCGGTTTTGGATTTCTAGTTTAAATATATGGTTTTCATGAATAGATAGAATCAAAACAAGCTTACAAGTTTTAATGTATATTAGATTTGATCTATATATATCTATGCTTCATATACTTAGAAAAACTTATTTTGAAAAGCCTATTCATGTGTTTGGAGTTTTGTATTTAAACAAAACTTATTTTTGTATTTAATGTCAAAACATAGATATAATATCCTTCATGTATATTGGATTCTATCCATATACAATATGCTTCAAAGTTGTTTCAATATCATGTTTTTGTATTTACATGTATTTTGGAGAAAACGGTTTTCTATTTCAAAAATCTTAGTTTTGGAAAATACAGATTTTGGTTTAAGGCAAAATTTCAAGAACACAAAAATGGTTCAAATTGTTTATAATATGTGTTGGATTTTTACCACACATATTGTATTGCAAAGATATAATAAGAACATATTTTTATGGAATTTATGTGTATTTTATGGGATTTAATTGATAATAAAAATCTAAGTTTTAATCCCTATAAGTTTGACCTGGCTGTCTGCCGGTCGATCGGACGGTCGACCAAGGCAGAAGTCCGTCGGTCCGGTCGACCGAGGCAGAAGTCCGTCGACCGGACCGGTCGACCATGTGCACAGAACGTGCACGTAGTCCAGGCTGGGAGGCCGGTCGACCGGGTCGGTCGACCGCTAGAGAGCTTCTGCTATATGGAAATGGCCCCGGTCGACCGCCCGGTCGACTGACAGAGAGCTCTGCTCTCTATTTTCAGTTTTCGGTTGACCTGCCGGTCGACCGGTGGCTCAACGGTCATAATTATGACCATTGGCCGGTCGACCGGAAGAGCAGTTTTGCCCTTTGCCAGACTACCAACAGGCAGATTTCTTTTGGGTTATATATACCTCATTTCTTGAGCTGTTTTATACAAGTTTTTCAAGAGAAAAATTCTCATTCTTTCTAGTATTTAAATACAAGTTTTTAAAAGAGTTTTAGAGCCAAAAGATTTATCTTTATTTGTTTTAAAAAGGGTTAAAAATTAAAAGAAAAAGAAAGTCTTTGGAGTTGTTTTGATCTTCATTCATATTTCAATATAGAGTTTTTCCAAGAGTTTTTCTTTGTGATTTTGATTTCAAATTCTTTTTTTTCTCACACTTGAGCTATCTATCTATCCTATCTATTAGGATCATTGTTTTGTGAGAAAGAATTGGTTTGTAGTTTGTTGAAACCACCAAGTATTATAAACCCTTATCTTTGCTTGGCTTTGTGCCTTTCCCTTTAAGTGTAGAGGAGGTAGTGCAATTGGGCTGTTGGTATCCCTCTAAGTGTAGAGGTGATTGAGTTTGTTGGTATCCCTCTAGTGAGAGGTTGATATTGTGTTGGCTTTGTGCCTTTCCTCTAGTGAGAGGTTGTATTTGGTGAGAGAGTTGTGTACTCCAAAGTTGTATTTGCCCAAATCCGCAGTGGAGATTCCCTATGTGGGAAGTCCTGTGTGAACGCTATAGTGAAAATTCTTCTGTGTGAAGGCGGAGACGTAGAGCTGGGTGCTCGAACCTTGAAACATATCTTGGTGTTTGCGTTTGATCCACTATCTCTAAACTCTCTCTTATTTACCTTTCATTGATTCATATTGTCATATCATTCATATATGCTTGGTTTGTTTGTGTGCCTTACTTGTGTTGAACCAAGAGAGCTTTACATAGCACCTCAACTCTTATTTAGAGGAATTTAGAGGAGATAGTCCAAAGCCCTTCATCGGGAATTCGGTTACACTCTTTGGTTACACTAAGTGTGTTACAATTAGTTTCTAATTCCGCATCATTTGTCATTAGATTAGCCTTACACCTATTCCCCCCCTCTTGGTGTACTTTCAATTGGTATCAGAGCCTACGCTCCTGATATTAGGTTTAACCACCTAGGAGCGAGATCTTGGTTAGCTAATCTACATTTGCACTTACACACATATAGTTTGCACTCATGGATAACCCTCTCATGTTTGATATCTCTAAAATTGATATATGGAAGGTTAGGATGAGTTGGCATTTAAAAGCCATAGGTTGGAAAGTTTACCTTTCCATTACCATGGAATCTTACCTTAGTAATAGCAAGCACTTAGAGCCCAATGCACAAGCCCTAGAGGCACTTAGAAAATCACTTAGTAAAGAATATTTAAATATAGTTTCTCATTGTGATTCCGCCTTTGCAATGTGGAACATATTGACATCTCCCGAGCTACAACGCAAATCAATGAGGAGGAGAAATCTAGTGGAGAAGAGTCCGACCAACGTTGCTTCATGGTCTAGGGAATGACTCCCTTGAGGTAAACTCGAAAACTCAACTAGATGATAGTGCTAGTCCTTCAGGTGATGATTATGTTGATCCTGATGCATTGAATGAAGAACTATCAATTGTTTGTGAAAAAGAAAAGTTTTACACTAAAAGAAGAAAAAAAAATTTGTCTTCTAGACTTGATTTGATTTTGTAAGAGAGGGATGAGATTTCAATTGAAAGGGACTCATTGAAATCCCAACTTGAACTTGCCTTAAATGAAAATAAAATTTTGAAAAGTAAAAATGATTGTGAAAATATTTTGAAGAAAAATGAGACTTTAACTTCAAAACTTGATTTTGTTTTAAAAGAGAATAATTCTTTGAAAAATAAAATTGATTCTATTTCAAAAGAATTGGAAGATTGCTTAAATGAAAATATATCTTTGAAAAATGATTTGTCTTCACATGTTTGCCATACTAGTATATCTTCACCTTCTAGTGTTTCATTTGCCTGCTCCACTTTGTCTTCAAGTGTTAAAAATGATATCTGTGTCTTGAAGAAAAGTGTTGATTGTTTGGGCGTCACTTTGAGCCAATGTGCCATGAACCACGCACGTTTGGAATCCATGTTTCGCAAGAAACAAGTTCCACCTATGCTTGCACACAAACCACGACATACACATGCTTCCCACGTTCATACACATAACACCTTATATGCTCATGTGTACACTAGTACACATTGTAGACGTAAGGGCCACCTTGCAAGATTTTGTTATGATAGAGTATATAATATAAATTTTGCAAATAAATTTGTTTGGGTTAGGAAAGGTGCTAACCCCCATGGACCTAATAGAGTTTGGGTACCAAAATCTACCCCTATGGTATTTGATGTAGGTGTGGGCTCTTACTTGACGTGAGGGCATTGGTGCCTTGAGGTGGATGCATTCCGAGCTAAACGGTGACTTTTTTGGATGCATCACTTTCAAGGGGAGTTTGGTGGCAAGGCCACCATGGTTTAGAGACATAGAGATGTGCCCTAATAGTTTTGGTAACGATCTCTAAACTCCTATTTATGTTTACATGCTTTCATGATTGATTTTTAGCATGTTTTTAGTTGTTCATGATTAATATGTTAAATGCCATGATAATTAGACCTATGATAACATGCATAGTATTTGAGATACACCTATGTTCATATGGATTAATATTTTTGTGTTCTCACACTTGTTTCGCTATTGTGTTTATCATAGATCTAAGACATGTGTATTTACATAATGATCTTATTGATTTATGTTTTATTTTATGCTTCATGATTTAATTACATGTTTACGATGTAGTTTCATTAAAACTTGTGTCAATACTTGTACAACTAGTGAGCCACAAATTGATTATTATATGTTTGTGCTAAATTGTTATTTGTACCCATTAGATGTACTAGTATAGTCTAGTTTTGATAATTCATGCATTTTGACTTGTATTCCCTATTTTTGGACATGTTTTCATGATGATATGTTTTAGCTTCATGTATATGTTAATTTTGCCAAAACTAATGGATATACATGTATAACCTTGAGTCATTTGCCTTTCATGCAAAATCTCTTTATAGACTAAATTGTATTTGGATATGTATGTATACCTTTAGTTTTGACAAAACATACATATGCCTTGGAGTTAGTATTATTTTGATGAAAATTAATTTTTCATTTGTTTTAAGGAACTTCATATGAGCTTCATTGTCTATATTCATGATTATATTTTCACATGACTCTTTTACACTCACTTCAATTATGTTTACTCATTACATTATTTTATGAGTACTTTGTTGAGCTTTCTATATCTTGAGTGTCATTTTGTGTTGAATGCATGTTTCATGAATTATATGACTTGGTTTCATGTTTTCAAGAATCCATCACTAGTTATTTCAAACTATTTTAAACTAGTTCATATTCTTCATTTTAGTAGAGTTTTCAAATATGCTAAACTTATTTTCAAACTTATTTTTGAAAACCCCCTACCCTTCAAAGGGCGTTGGATGGGCAACCATGCCTTGTGAGCTAAATTGAAAATCTTTTAAAACAAGTGCATAATAGGTGGAAGATATGAGTTATACACTTGATCCTCATCATATTTTCAATTGGTATCCCAATTGATATTTTCATGGTTGTATGCTCATCTTTTGTTTTCTATATATGTATGGTTTAAAACTTTAAAAAGTATCAACTTCTTTTGGTATTTACTTTTTCATACATATATATATGATTTGATTGTGCTTACCATATCTTTACATCTTAAAACACAAATTACGTTTATGCTAAGCTTGATTTAGTCCTTAATGACAATTATTTTTCAAATTGGTATTTATACAAGCTTATGCATCATTTTCATTGGTATTTCATAAAGTGGGAGAAAACTTCATGTTTTAGTTTCAATCGATTGTATTTTCAATTGGTATCTTACTCCTACTCTTTATAATGAAAAATGATATTACTTGGTATATTATTTTTCAATTGGTTTCCTATGTTCTTAATGAAAAATATTTTAATTTAGAATATGCTAACATTTTTAATATTGGTATCAAAAATCTAAATTGGCTTTATTCTAAATTTGGTATATTTATTGCAAAATGAATTGTTTAACTAAATAGTTGGTTTGTTTTTCACCTGGTATCATATTTCATTTTAAATTGGTATCTATCGTGAAATGAGTTAAGTTTCCATAAAAATATTGGCTTTCACTTTCAATTGATATCAAAATTATAAAATATTCTTATTTGGTATCAAAATTACAAGATATTTACAATTTGGTGTCAAGATTCTAATATATATATATATATATTTCTATTGGTATAAAAAACATACAATGTTTCATTTTCTATTGGTATCAAAAGTTTACAAGATATTTTCAATTAGTATCTTTGGTATCTTAAAGTTTTTGTTTATTTCAATTGGTATCATAATTTGGTATCAAAAGTTTTGATATGTATTACTTATATGCAAGGGGAGCTTAACATCTTCTCTATATATAGATTCATGTTGAGTGTATCTCATATTGAAGAGCTTGACCGCTCTTCTCTATGTCTTACACGTGTGTAGGAGGAGCTTCACATCTCCTTTTATACATTATATATTATGTTTTATGTGGTTATGGTTTAGTTATCTCTTTTCATATAAATGCATGCATGCAGGGGGAGTTAACTTCACGTCTCTCCTCTTCATGAATGTATATAGCATATACACCTTTATTGTTTTGATTTATGCAAAAAGGAAGAAAAATATTATTTATGCCTTTAGTGTTTGCACCCCTTTGTTGATGAATTGACAAAAAGAGGGAGAGAAATTTAGAGTTTTATATATGCTTGTTTGTTTAATTTGTTATCTTTTACCATTGGTATCAAGAGCATCTTTTGTTGGTATCAAGAGCATGTTTATTTCATTGGTATCAAATATCATGTTTATGCATATTTATGTTGAGCATTCACTGCATATCTTTATTGTTTATTGCTATGCATGAGTTAAGGGGGAGCTTCTATGAAGCTTAACTTTAATTCATGCATATATAACTCCATGAGTTTTGTCATCATCAAAAAGGGGGAGATTGTTGGCCCAGAGGCCCTTCAATATAGTTTTGATGATGATTAACTCATGTAGTTATTGTTTAATAATAATCTTGTGATATTTAGCTTCAGATATTTGATCAAGATATTAGTATGTGATTAGCTTCAACAAAGGTGTTTTGAAGCTTTCACATGTTGATTCAAGAGCTCGAGCGTCAAGATCACATCTAGCACTCGGTTGGAGTCAAGCTTGTTGGATCGTGTTTGGATCGAGTCGACTTGGAGACGGAGTTCTACAAGAAGATCTCGGTTTGTTTAGTTTAAGATTATATTTAGATCATTGTAAAGATTAGATAGTGTTGATATGCTCAAGTTCACATACACACACTTGTTTTAAAGTATCATGTTTATTTTTGGTTTACCTGGTTTTGGATTTCTAGTTCAAATATATGATTTTCATGAATAGATAAAATCAAAACAAGTTTATAAGTTTTAATTTATATTATATTTGATCTATATACATCTATACTTCATATACTTAGAAAAACTTATTTTGAAAAGCCTATTAATGTGTTTGGAGTTTTGTGTTTAAACAAAACTTATTTTTGTATTTAATGTCAAAAACATAGATATAATATCCTTAATGTATATTGGATTCTATCCATATACAATATGCTTCAAAGTTATTTCAATATCATGTTTTTGTATTTACATGTGTTTTGGAGAAAACGGTTTTCTATTTCAAAAATCCTAGTTTTGGAAAATATGGATTTTGGTTTAAGGCAAAATTTCAAGACCATAAAAATGGTTCAAATTGTTTATCATATGTGTTGAATTTTTGTCACACATATTTGTATTTCAAAGATATAAAAAGAACAAATTTTTGTGAAATTTATGTGTATTTTATGGGATTTAATTGATAATAAAAACTCAAGTTTTTAATCCCTATAAGTTTGACCTAGTTGTCTGCCGGTCGACCGGACCGGTCGACCGAGGCAGAAGTCGATCGACCGGACCGGTCGACCGACGTGCACAGAACGTGCACGCAGCCCAGGCTGGGAGGCCGGTCGACCGGGTCGGTCGACCGGGTTGGTCGACCGGGTCGGTCGACCGCCAGAGAGCTTCTGCTCTATGAAAATGGTCCCGGTCGACCGCCCGGTCGACCGGCAGAGAGCTCTGCTCTCTATTTTCAGTTTTCGGTCGACCGGCCGATCGGCCGGTGGCTCAATGGTCATAATTATGACCGTTGGCCGATCGACCGCCCGATCGACCGGGCAGTTTTGCCCTTTGCCAGACTACCAACGGACAGATTTCTTTGGGGCTATATATACCCCATTTCTTGAGCTATTTTATACAAGTTTTCAAGAACAAAATTCTCATTATTTCTAGTATTTAAATACAAGTTTTTAAAAGAGTTTTAGAGCCAAAAGATTGATCTTTATTTCTTTTAAAAAGGGTTGGAAAATTCAAAGAAAAAGAAAGTCTTTGGGAGTTGTTTTGATCTTCCTTCATATTTCAATATAGAGTTTTTTTCAAGAGTTTTTCTTTGTGATTTTGATTTTCAAACTCTTTGTTTTTCTCACACTTGAGCTATCTATCTATCCTATCTATTAGGATCATTGTTCTATGAGAAAGAATTGGTTTGTGGTTTGTTGAAACCACCAAGTGTTGTAAACCTTTATCTTTGCTTGGCTTTGTGCCTTTCCCTCTAAGTGTAGAGGAGGTTGTGCAATTGGGTTGTTGGTATCCCTCTAAGTGTAGAGGTGATTGAGTTTGTTGGTATCCCTCTAGTGAGAGGTTGATATTGTGTTGGCCTTGTGCCTTGCCTCTAGTGAGATGTTGTATTGGGTGAGAGAGGAGTTGTGTACTCCCAAGTTGTATTTGCCCAAATCCTCAGTGGAGGTTCCCTGTGTGGGAAGTCCTGTGTGGACGCTATAGTGGAAATCCTTCTGTGTGAAGGTGGGAACGTAGAGCTGGGTGCTCGAACTTCGAAACATATCTTGGTGTTTGTGTTTGATCCACTATCTCTAAACTCTCTCTCTTATTTACCTTGCATTGATTCATATTGTCATATCATTCATATATGCTTGGCTTGTTTGTGTGCCTCACTTGTGTTGAACCAAGAGAGCTTTACATAGCACCTCAACTCTTATTTAGAGGAATTTAGAGGAGACAGTCTAGAGCCCTTCATCGGGAATTCGGCTACACTCCTTGGTTACACTAAGTGTGTTGCAATTAGTTTTTAATTCCACATTATTTGTTATTAGATTAGCCTTACACCTATTCACCCCCCCTCTAGGTGTACTTTCAATTACTTGGAGGCCAAGGCAGAGAGTTTGTAAAAGACATATTGGATTCAGAAGTTGGGCGCAAATCTGATGAAAATATGGATCCAAATACCCAAATATGAGACATTACAGAAGCTTCTAGAGACCAGACGAAGCATTGTACCAAAACCAGAGAACTAAGTCCTAGGCATTGCTGTGAAATGCGACAATTTACAACATTTTAACGTCAATTTTGTGGGCCCAAGCATCAATCTTCAACACGTGGCCTCGCCTCGCCTTCCAGACTCTTCTTCTGCCTATAAATGCTGCAAATTTGGATCAGAAATGGGAGGATTAAGAGCAGTAGCTAGTATTTATCTCTTCTAATTGTGGAGTAGGATTTTCATCTCTTTTCTTTGTATTTTTTTCTTTCTTTTTTGATCTTATAGTAGGGCTAGGTTGATTCTGGGGGGGGGGGAGAGAGATATTGATATAATAGAGAGTGACAATCTATGTAAAAGGTGTCTCCTTTCTTCTCTATTATAATCTTCTCCATCTTCTACATGGTGCTTAGCTAGTTTTCTTCTCATGACAATCTAACTACTAACCACTAAGTAGCTAACTACTTGATTGATAATCCACATGAATCAAATAGCATCTACAAGGCCTTACTCTTGTAAGAGCCATTGATAGTTAATGATGATGGATTCTACCATTCTAACATTTAATATCTAACCACTAACAAGCTAACTTGCAATGTCTTTTTTATTTCATGCTCACCTCTATTTGATTTTGATTATCTAATAGTAGCTTGCACCTTATTGTGTGGAATGGATGTGTTTGAATGTGAAGAACCATTTCATGTGCCATGCTTTGCAATGCTCTTGAAGCTAAGGACTAGTGATGGCCAAAAAGTTTAGCATGTTAGTGGATAAATTACTAGTTAGTAACCACGAGTTTTCTTTTATCATTTTCCTTCTTTTCTTTAATTTGTTTTAAAAACTATTTTCAAAATTTTTTTATCATTTTTCTATCGCGTTTTCACTATCTTCTTAATTCACCTTTATTTTCATCTTCTTCACCATAGGTTTTTTTTTTCTTTTTCATTTTCCAAATTCACTTCCTAAATCACTTTATAAAATTTTCCTTTCTTCTTCCACATTGTTTCTTTTCGTGTTTCATCATCACTTCTATTTTCTATTTTATTTCTTTCACCAAAATAAATTCTTTTTGCTTCACCGATTTCATTGCCTTCTCCACCTATCACTTATGGTTTTCTTTTCTTTTTCTTTTTTCTTTCTTTAACAAAGAAGAACTTATTAACATAACTAGTGAATAAGAATTGTTAATACTTCTATCGCCTCCCTTCCCTATGGATTCGACGCGTATAACCATCATGCTATAACAGAAGTATCGAGGAAGCGAAAGCATACACATTTTTATACTGATTTCAAAATATACATTTTTATACTGATTTCAAAATATACATTTTCAAGTGCTATTTTTACCCAGATCAAAAAAAATGGCGTTGTTACTGGGGATGGGAATGGTTTAAACTCATTTTTTTTGTTAACATTTTTTTCTTTATTTTGGTGTGCAGGTTAATTTTTGCAAAAACTGAACATTGCAAAACTTTACACTTGCTTACATCTCCCTGCTCTCGAAAGTCCTTCCCATCACCTTGCTTCACACGGTAAGACTTGAACATTTCCCTATCAAGATCCAATTAAAGGCGAGCTTAGAGGAGGAAATAAGTGTACTATGGGTATTGGCAAGCATGAATGGGGATTCCTCTATCTTGCAAAAGTAAGTAAAGTTAACACAATTTATAGATCATCAAGAACTTATAAATCAAGGATGAAATATGAAAGCAAATTTACTTGTTAATAAATTAGAGTATAACCCTCATCTCAAAATATCCATAGCTCTTGTTTGCACAAGGCTTATTGTGATGCTTATCGATTCATTCAGGATGTCAATCAAGTTGTTAGAGATTAGTGGGTTAGTAGTTAGTTAGCTATGTAATAAAAAGTTAGTTAGACATGGTGATGAAAGTAAGAAGAAAGATAAAAAGAAAGTAAATATGCTACACTAGTTGCGAGTAAGTAAAAGCAAGTAAAAAGCACAAGAAAATAAGAGGAGGAAGAAGAAGAAGTATACTTGTATTTGATTGTCACCTTTAATTTACAACTTACACTTTCTTTCTCTCACTTCAACTTCTGGTTTAAAACAAAAAGCAAGATAAGAATACAAGAAAAACTAAAAAAAATCCTAGAACAAACTAGCCTAAACTTTCTAACTCTGGATTTGTCGCTCTGGTGATCAAGTGGGGTATTTATAACCATAAGAGGCAATGATAAGTCAAAAATGTGGCCTCAATCGCTAGCGCAACGGCGCAAGTACTGCCCCATTTGCGTGGTAAAAGCCACGCAAACGCGACCATTCTTGTGCCATTGCACCAGCGTCGAAGCGTTCAGACTGGTGTTTGTCATGTTCTACTTATAACTGCATTTAATATTTGTCTTCTTCTCCCAGCAAAAGCAGAATTGGCTTCAAAGAGTTGGGGTTCTTCTTGACTCCAAAAATCCTCAAATAAATGAGAGTTTTGGGCTTCTTCTTCACTCCAAGCCATAGACTTAGAAAAAGAACTCATTAATCAATAGAATTTTATTATAATAAATATGAAAATGTGATGTAAAATATGCAAATATAAAGACTAATCACACCCCCATTATCTTTTGCTCGTCCCTGAACAAAACAAAAACCAAAAAGCTAAAGTAAGAAAGTTTATTACTCCACTTTCGCAGGTGATGTGATTGCACTGAATGTGTGTAACAAGCCTTTAAACCTCTAAGTTTCTATAGATGAGGAGTTTTGTCTCCTGATAGTTTTCAGCAGTTGCACCCACAAAATCCAAAAAAAAAAATGAAAATGTAAGTTATTTTCAAAAAGTCCTCCTTAAAGTAGAAAAAATTTATAATCTTTTTAGTAAAAATAGCTAAGTAATTATAAACATTAAGTCTAACCTAATTAATCATTGCTGTACTTTAGTATTCACATAAAAATATGATTGTTATTTAAGCCCAAGAGAAATTTTGTACTTCAAACTCTTTCTTTTATTTAGCCTTAATCAATATGCATTGTGTGTAAATGTGATTTTCTAGGAATTTTTTCAACTCAAACTCTAATGTCACAAAATTTATGAGTGTTTATTTATGTACCATTTTTGTTTTAATTTTCTTAGGCTTTTTATTTTACTTGTGTAATGAGTTTTAACTAATGACTCTCAAACCAGACAGTCTTAGGGCACCAGATGAGAAAACATCCCTCAGGTTAAATACTCAAGAAAATTAGGCTACGAAACTAAGGTTATTTCCTTTAAGTGTGATTAATCATGTTTTTTGAGGCACAATTATCCTGCTTAATCTGGTTTTTTATAAAGCTACACACACACAACTTTTTTATGTGACATTTGAGTCTCTGTCTATATATCTCAAGAGTATGTGTATAATCAATACATATTACTAAAGTAGACGTAAAAAAGTGAGTTATTTTTCTAATTCCTCTTAAACTATCAATGCAACCAACATTTTTTTTAGACTAAAATAAAGAATTTTTAAATTGAGTTTCTTTAGTCCTTCTAACTATTTAGTATTTTTACAAAATACTATCAAAAACTCTCTACCATTTAAAAGTTTTTATTTTTTTTATTTTTTAATTTTTCAAGAAGAGAAAAAAGAAAATGTTGAAAAATAACCTAAAATGAAAAAGAAATAAATGAAAAAGAAATGAAAAGAACTTCTATATTAGTATCCCCTCCGCCACACCTATCTAATGTATTGTCCTCAATGTATGACATATAAATACAAATACAATAAATAGGTGCAACAAATAATATCACTTGCTCCGTCTACTCGGGCCGGCTGAAGTGCTAGGGCCAGCCGAGTGTGAACGCGTAAGTGTTTCCTCAGTGCACTCCAGTCTAGTGCTTTGGTCCTCTAATTGCCTGCTAAGTCTGATCTGGCCCCTAAAAATCTTTTTCATGCCCTTCCTGATGGAGGACATGAATGCCGTGGAATCTATAGGGGGTGGTTGTTGCCAAAATTCGAGCTCATCCTTCTCATCCATTTGTTTCTCTAAAGATGACTCAGCAGGAACATCCTCGGGTTAGGCGGTAAGTGTCCAAATCGAGTGCAAACAACTATTGTACGCACTGGTAATGCGTTCTGGGGTGACTAACACTCGATCATACTTAGAAAAGTCCTCGTCTGGCAGAAAGTTTCTGCACAGATGGGTCACAAGAATGGGTAGAGAGTATTTTGCACCTCTTGTGCATTGAGAGTTTGCTAGTAGCTGTTGCAAGAGTATTGTGTTCAGACAGACTGTGTGTTGCCTCGTCATAAGGCTGTGAATGATCTGTAGGATAGGTCTGTCGAAGGATGTCGTATGGTCGATACTCAAAATATTATGTTGGATCCACCATGCAACACAATGGATGTTACAGAACGTGGTACTCGCCCGAAGACCATGATCCAATTCAGTGCATCACGTACCACTCAAAGTCATGTAGTCAATCAATGGCAGGGGTGCAGTGTGCTGAGGAGGGGCAGGGATCTGTGTTACTTCCTCTATAATCTTTAGGGTGACTAAGAGGTCTCCGTGATGTAGAAGGATAAGGAATTGGTTGAGGCTTAAATTTATGATCGTAACATCCATCCTGAATAAATTTTCTCACTATTTCTAGGCAATAGAAAGTATCTAGATCCGTGTTATTATAAACTAGCTCATGTCATTGTCTTTCTCTGATCTGTTGTAAGAATACAGTCCTATACCATTGAATATCATTGAAAATTCTTGAGAAATCTTTCTCAGTGAAAATCACAGGAGTTATAGAAAGAACTAAATTTAAAATAGAGAGATCAGTGAAAAAATCGCAAACCTCCCCTGGAAACCTTAGGGGGAAAAAAATCCAATCACAGACTGCCCCGTGCAATCCAGACAGAGCAACAAGGATCTGATAGTAGATCTAGGATCTACTCGTGAAATCAACCGAGAAGGAGGTTGGTGGCGTGGTTGTCTCTTGTAGATAGTCGTGACGCGACAAAAAAAAGAGGGTGCAACAAATTTAGAAGACCAGGGGAGGAGGCTTGGATGTGTGGTGGTGCTTGGTCTTCTTCTCTCAGATCTGATGTTGGGTTTTTGAGATAGAGCACCGGAGAATATGGGTAGGAGGGTTTAAATAGGTGAAAAAAATTGGCGTTTTCTATTTTAACCCTCGACTAGAAGGAGATTTTCCAACTAAGACTGGGGTTTCTTTATATACCAAGAATTAAGATATTTACAAAGAAGTCCTAATTTTATTTTTATTTACAATTTTTTATTTTTTGTTTATTTTTATTATTTTTTTTAGTGGTTTGTGGTGGGACTCGGTCACTTGTGAAATGGGTCGAAAAGACCTATGATGTTTTCCTTTAGTGAATCTGGTTCAACGGTCAAAAATAGTTTCAGCCTTTATGCATTCACTTTGAATCCTTCACCATTTTTCTGATCAAAAATTTTCACAGCGTGTGAAAAGATGGTATGCACAATGAAACATTTAGACCAACGGGTCATTAGTTTTCCCGTGAAGATGTGAATCCGTGAATTGTAGAGTAAAACTTTTTGTCCTGGGACAAAAATCTTTCTGTGTATGAATTGATCGTGAAAGAACTTGATCCTACTCTTCGTTATTTTCCCGTTCTCGTAGGCTTCAATATGTATCTCCTCCAAATCAGAGATTTGCAGTTTCTTTAGTTCACCAATTTTGTTTAAATCAAAATTTAATTACTTGATGGGCCACAAAGCCCAGTGCTCTAATTCAACTGGCAGATAGCAGGCTTTCCCAAATACCACTCAATATGGAGACATACAGATGACAGTTTTGAAAGTGGTCCAGTGAGCCCATAGTGCATCTATTAGCTTGACCACTCTTTTCTATTCTGCCTAGCATTTTCTCCAAAATGAGTTTAACTTGTCTGTTGGTGACCTCTACCGCCCATTTTTTAGGGATGATACATTGTAGACAATTTTTGAGTGATTGAGTATTTACGCATTAGGGCTTTGAAAGCCCTGTTGCAAAAATAAGACCCATTATCACTGATTATCACACACGGGATACCGAAGTGAGTGAATATGTTTTCTTTCAGAAATTTGACAACAACCTTGTTGTCATTCGTTTTGGTCAGTATGGCTCTACCCACTTTGAGACATAGTCCATCGCAACTAAGATGTACTGGTTACTGAATGAACTCAAAAACGGCCCCATGAAATCGATGCCCCAAACATCAAAAATCTCAACTTCCAGAATAGGGTTCAGGGCATCATGTTTCTCCTTGTAATTCTCCTAGTCATTTGACAATTCGCGTATGACTTGCTGGAGTTGAAAGAGTCTTTGAACAAAGTGGGGCAGTAAAATCCACTTTGTAAGACTTTCTCGGTGGTTTTGTGAGGACCAAAGTATCTGCCGGAAGCAAGTTCACTCCTATGCTCTTCCTTTGGTATACATCATCTGATGATTTGATCAGGACAATACTTGAAAAGGTACGGCTTTTCCTGAAAGAAGAAATGCACTTGCACGGAAAAACAATATCTATCCTTTTTCGTCCATTCAGAAAGTATTTGTTCAGTAGCGAGACAATTGACAATGTCTACATTCAAGAGTTCCTTAAAAAATGCTAGAATGTGCTCATCCAATATTCCTCGTTTATCAGAGTTTTCTCAGTAGGTGCATTGGAATTAAGGATAAATGGTCAGCCACTGCACTCTCCATAACTTTCTTGTCCCGAATCTCCAAATCGAATTTTTCTAACAGAAGGATCCATCGAATAAGCCGTGCTTTTGCGTCCTTCTTTGTCATGAGATGCCTCAACACGCAGTGGTCCATGAATACTGTGGTCTTTGATCTTATCAGGTAAAGAAGAGACTTCTAGAACGCGAATACTATAGCCAATTTTTTTCCGGTAGTAGTGCAGTTTTGTTGCGTGTCATTTAAAGTCCTATGTGAATGATAGATCATGTTCTGCCTATTATTAATGTGCTGTCCTGGAACAGCGCCGATGGCAAAGTCTGAGGCGTTGCACATGATCTTAAACGGTTTGGTCCAGTCAAGAGCAAAAATGATAGGTGCAGAGTTAACTGTTTAAGCTTTTTCCATGATCTATGACATATGTCATCAAAATCAAAAGGCACGTCCTTCGCGAACAGATTGGTTAAGGGTCTAGCGACTGTGCTAAAGCCCTTAATGAACCATCGGTAGAACCCAACATGTCCTAAAAAAAATCAGATATTCTTGATACATTTGGGGGTTAGAAGCTTAACGATCACTTCTATTTTAGGCTTGTCAATTTCGATCCCTCTCCTCAAGATTTCATGGCCTAAGACAATCCCTTGTCTTACCATGAAGTGACACTTTCATAATTCAAAGTTAAGTTCTTTTTCATGCATTATTGGAGAGCAAATTCTAAGTGATGAAGATATTGGTCTAATGAATCCCCGTGATGGAGAAATAATCCATGAAAATTTTTAGAAATCGTTCCACCATATCGGATAAAAGACAGAGCATGCATCGTTGGAATATCGCGAAAGCTTTGCATAATCCAAAGGGCATGCGTCGGTAAGCAAAGGTTCCGAACGGGTGATTGTACATGTTTATTACACATCTATTATTACATTCTTACATCTATCTTGTAATAAATCCTGTTAATTTCTTCTCTTAATTGCTTATTTTGCTAGTTTGTCTTAATGAAGGGAGAGAGGATAAATCAAATAAAAGATAGTTAAATTCTAATTTAATTGAATTTACTTGGTTAACTAAAGATAAAACCAAATAAATACAATTAAAATTGGATTTAGAAGAATCAATTTGATTAGGTTGAAGTATCAAGGAAATATATGCAAATCTAGAAGTTTAAAGGCAACCATATCAATATACAAAAGGATATCTAAAGGATTGGGATGTATATTCAGAAGATTCAGAGAGATAAGACACAATCTAACTGAAAATCAGGGATAAAACAAAAATTTATCTCCAACCTTATCAGAAGCTCTTTTTTGTTGGGAAAGAGATTTTGCCCTATCTTCGTATGCTCTCCTTTATCCAGTTTTGACTTTAAATACCTGCATTTCTAAAGGCAAAGGGGCACCACCATTGAGCCGAGATAGACTTTAACCTAGATTTTTATTTTAGTTTAGTTTAGGATTTTGTTTTTATTTTCATGTAATTTTCAGATTTATTTATGTAACTTAGAAGAGATAAGAGTTCTATAGGAGAATGAGAGTGAAGCTCATACTGAAAGTGACACAGATGTAAGTATTCTTTCTTTTTTCATTGTTATTCAATTAAATTGAAAGTTGCATTTCTTTATTCTTTTTTTTTGCTTTCCTCTGAGGAGCATTGTAAATTCAAATGAAACCTATAGCATCGAAACTGCCTTGCCATTACAAGTTCCCTTGATGGCTAATTAGTCTCCAATTCTGCATTATTATTCGCATTTTCCACCCGATTTATGAATAAAATGTCGGTCTAAACCATGTTTTGGTCTGCCTTGTAGGTAAATCAAGAGTTTAAGGGCAAAGGAGTAATAAGAGCTTAATTAAACTCATTTTTGGGTAATTAAATCTGTATTACTTGGAGGCCAAGCAAGGTATCTTCTAGAAGATACGTCAAACCTAGACTCTTGCGCACGTCAGACGAAAATACGGACAAAAATATCCGAAATGGAATATACCAAGAAAGTCCTAGAAGCCAGAGGAAGCGTCGCACCAAAACCAGGGACTTTTGTCCCTGGTATTGCCGCGGATCCGCCGCAAAGTGGTGGGCCCACGCGTCGATTTTCGACGCGTGGGCCAGTCTCATCTTCTAGAAGCTATTTACGCCTATATAAACCCCTGTAGAGGGCCAGAACGAAGAAGTTTTCGATTTTAGGATAGGGTTTCTATATTTTAGGATAGTGTAGTTAGGTGTTCTTCATTTCTTTTATTTTGTTATGTTATTTCGTTTTTAGATCTTGTAGTAGGGCTGAGAGATTTAGAGAGAGAGAGAGAGGGATTGATGTAACAGATGGTGACAATTTATGTAAAGGTGCCTCCTTTCTTCTCCAATGTAATCTTCTCTATCTTCTACATGATGCTTTGCTAACTTTTTCTTCTTCTCATGGCAATCTAACTACTAACCACTAACCATCTAACCCTTACTTAATAATCCACATGAATCTAATAGCCTCTACAAGGCCTTGCTCTTGCAGGAGCCATTGATGGCTTATGATGGTGGATTCTAACATCTAACATTTCTAACACCTAACCCACTAACTTGCTAACTTGCAATGTCTTCTTTATTTCATGCTCACCTCTAACCGGTTTTGATGATTTAATAAGTAGCTTGCAACTTGTTAGTGGTATGGATGTGTTGTTTAAATGTAGAAGATCAATCTTATGGACCATACTCTGTATCGTCTCTTGAAGCCAAGGATTAGTGATGGTCAAGGATCCATCTGAGGCAACTATCACTAAGAGGTTAGCATGGTTAGTGGAGCAATTAGTAGTTAGTAGCCATGAGTTTTATTTTATCTTGTTTTGAAAATCATTTTCAAACTCTTTTTCTCATTTTTCTATCGATGTTTTCACCATCCTCTTAGTTCACGTTTGTTTCATCTTCTTTTCTATTTTGTTTTCTAAACCACACTTCTCTTTTGTTTTCTTCGCCGTTTTCATCGCTTTCTCCACTTACCACATGCTTGATTTCCTTTTCTTTTCTTTTCTTTTCTTTTTCTAATTCTTTAACAAAGAAGAACTGTTAACAACCAACGTGAATAAAAACTGTTAATGTTTCTATCGCCTCCCGTCCCTGTGGATTCGACCCGTTGAGCCAATGATATAATGGAAGTATCGAGGGAACATTAGCACATATGTGAAATCACCTAGAAGGAGGGTGAATAGGTGATAATGCTAATCAATGCACAATTAAAAATTTATGATGCAACAATCAACCTAAAATAAGACTAGAAGCTGAATACCCAGTGAAAGGCTCTGAACTCCTTCCTCATGATTCCTCTTGATAAGAGTTAGAGGTGCGCAATGCAATCTTGTTGTATAAGTATTTGATTGACAATATGAATATGCAACAAGTGAATAAAGCAATGAATATATATATAGAGCAAATAATTGAAGCAAGTAATTAAAACAAATAATTGAAGCAAGAATATAATGCAAGAGATAACAGCAAGTAAACCAAACGCAAACACCGAGAATTTTTTCGAGGTTCGAGCACCCAGCTCTACGTCCCCGCTTTCCCCAGAAGGATTTCTAACCACTATAACTTCACAAAGAGTTACAATCACACTGGAGTACCCAACTCCATAATCTTGAATACAAGTATTTCTTGGTGATCAAAAGACTACAAACTCTCTTTTGCAAAAGCCTCTTTCCTTTACAAGAACCCTGTAGAACAATGGTTAGAATTGAAGCTCAAATATTGTAAGTGGAAAAAAAAAAGAACTTAAGAGAGTTTAGAAACTAAAACTTCAGGAATGAGAGATTCTTCAGCACAAAAACTAAGGACCAAACTCTTTTGAAAGCCTTTGAAAACTTTGAATATTTTGCCAATGCTTGTTGTTGTCAAAAACCTCTACCCTAATGACCCCTTTATATAGGATTGAGGAAGAGTAAACATAGAAAAGTTTTACCTGAATATAAGAGAAAGAAATTGACCCTCTAATATAGCTAACCACGTTTTATTTAAACTTAAACACATTTTGAAAACATGTTAAAAATCAGCCTCCAGAAAATTAGCCTTTACTGCCAATCTGTCAGATTGGTCAACTTTGAGCATATTTTTTAGGCTGCAAACGTTCGAATTCAGAATAAGGTATATAGGAATAATTTGTAGATATTTAAGTTTTCATTTTAATGCAACTAAAATCAACTCAATATCATTTTTTATTAAAACATTATCAATAAAACACTGACAGGTGTCAAAATAGAAACTATAAGCTGTTTTCAGAATAAGAACAGAGTTCAACCAAATATTTGACATCTTTAAAATTTGAATCTAAAATGATTATTGAATAAAAACTTAGATCTGAAAGTTATCTTTGAAATGCAAGTTAAATCATGTTATTTGAATATAAGCATAAAAAGTTATGATAACAACTATAAAAGGGTGTCAAACAGATCAGCAGAACTAAAACTGGTTCAAATCCAAAACCCGATATATGTACTAGAAATCCAAAACCGATTAAATCAAAAATCAAATGTATTGAATTTGTGTGCGTATTTGAGCTTCAACATATCCACTATTCTTTAACAAAACTATAAAACTAAAAACAAATCTAATGAAGTCTCTTGAGCCATGCAAAGCCATACAATGCCATGCTAGAGCCTTCTTTCTATGAACATTCCTTCTTGTGCCTTTTACCTTATTTGCTCCATGAACCTAGAAAATCTTCCAAGAGCTAAGCAATGGCCATCATAAATGGTTCAAACATGAAACTTCATTTTAAACAACTTATTAGTACCAATATAGCTCTTAAGTGTTTTGTTATCATCAAAACCCTAAACAAATGGAGAGTGTAACCTCTTGGGCCAACAATCTCCCCCTTTTTGATGATGACAAAATAAATAGGCTATATTATCAAGATATAAAAGGGATATAAAAACTCCCCCTCAAAAGATACTCTATTTCATCAAGTATAAAACATGAAAGCATATACATATATGAATATGTACAAAACATGAAACCTACATATACATATATGAGATAAACATGTAAAAAACATGAACATGTACAAAATATGAACATGTACAAAATATGAAACCAAAACATGAAATCACCAATACTTCTCCCCCTTTTTGTCATACATCAAAAAGGGTTAGGAAACAACCAATAAATAATGACAATGCATAGATATGCATAAAACAAGCTTTTAATACCAAAATAAATCTTTACATGAACATGTTCTGAAATACACTCTTGATACCAATACTTGATACCAATATAAAAATATGCATAGCATAAATATGCATATAAATAAACTCAAATACTTCTCCCCCTTTATGAAATACCAAATAAAATGATGCATAAGCTTGTATTAGGATACCAATTGAAAACTAATCAATTTAAATATGATATTCATTAAAAATCAAGTTTGGCAAAACTAAAATTTGTGATATTATTGAGCACAAATTAAACATATATGAGTATACAAAAAGAATGTCAATATTGATACCAATTGAAACGATCCAATGATACCAATTGAAACAATAATAAGATCAAGTGTATACCTCATATAACCTACCACCCATTTCATGCACATGTTTTAAAATGATTTTCAATAATAACATACAAGGCATGGTCGCCCAACCAACCACCCTTAAAAAGTAGGAGTTTTCAAAAATTATGATTTGAAAGTAAATAGATATAGTTTGAAAACTCTACCATGTGAAGAATACGAACTAGTTAAAGAAAAATTTGTAAAGTAATACGAAATCCTTCAAGTAAGGAATATATTTCATGAAAAACATGTAGATCACATGAGCATATATCATACTCATGAAAATAAAATCATGAGAAAATAATAAGTGAGGTGAGTGTACAAGATATATGTGAAACACATTATCATGAAAATATGCAATCAAGCTCAATTGAAATTCCTTTAAATATGAAAACATGAAAATCATGAAAATTTAATTTTGACGATTTTTATTAAAAAGTAAGTTATACTTCAAGGCATATGTATGTTTTGACAAAACAAAAGGTATACATACATATCCCTAAACACAATTGAGTCCATAATAAAGATTTTCATAAAAAGCAAATGACTCAAGGGGTATACATGTATATCTTAAAGTTTGACAAAATAAACATATACATGAAGTGAAAACACATGATCATAAAACATGTCCAAAATGGGGAATACAAGTTTAAAATGCATGAATCATCAAAACTAGAGTATACTAGCACATGAACGTTCAAGCACAAACATATAATGATCTATTTGTGGCCCACTATATATATCATAGTTTTAATGAAAACTAACATCCAAACATGTAATCAAATCATGAAGCATAAAACAAGACATAAATCAACATGATAAATATAAATATGATCATTATGTAAATCCTCATGCTATTAGAACTATGATATACATAATAGCTAAACAATGGTGAGAACAAAAAAAATTGATCCATATAAACATGGGTGTCTCAAATAACTAACATGTATATCACTAATCTAACAAACATGGCATAATCATAATAATCAATAAACATGACATGCTATAAATTAAGGACATGAAAAGCATGCAAATATAAAATGGGAGTTAGAGATCGATACCAAAACTGATGAAAGCACCTCTCTAGTTCTCCAAACCAAGGTGGTCCTCCCACCAAACTCCCTTTGAAAGTGATGCATCCAAACTGTTTTCTTTAAGCACGGAACGCATCCACTCTAAGGTACTGCCACTCTCACGTGATGCGAGAGCCCACACCTTCATCAAATACCATAGGGGTGGTTTGGTACCCATTTTCTTTTGGGTCCATAGGGATTAGTATCACGAATCCACACAAGATTATTTGTTCTATTAATCTGATCATAGCAAAACTTAGCTAAATGGCCATTTTTACTACAATAAGTACATCTATAAACTCTACCATATTTAAATGCGTAATGAGTGTGTGGCTTACTAGTATGTGACTTGTGAGCATGAGTAGATTTAACATGAGAAGTGTTATGTGAAGTGTTGACATGATGAGCATTTTTAGTATAGTTTGTTTTATCATTCTTAACAAGTGATGTGTGCTTCTTTGAAAACATATCCTCTAATTTCTTAGTATTAAAAGCACAATCTTTTAAAACATTTTCAAAATCAACAATTCTAGTTTTTAACAAAGAAAATTCATTTTCATCTACTTTTAAAAATTTTGCTTTACAAGCAACTTTATAAGCTTCAAATTCTCTTTTTTGTTGAAACAAGGTTGGAAGAAATTTCATCCTTTTCTTGTGAAACATAAGCAAGTTGATTTTTAAGAAAAGCAATTTCCTTTTCCAATTTTGAACATTCTACCTTTTTATCATCATAGCTTTCAGAAAGTTCAACAAAGGCATATACAAGCATTTCTTGACTTAATTCATTATCTTCATCAATAGGTTGAGAGGTTACCTTGGGTGTGTTTGCCATGAAACACATATTTGCCGTGTCCACCTCATCTTCGGACTCACTTTCCGAATCCCAAGTGGCTTTGTATGCTTTCTTTTCAACCGGCCTCTTTTGTTTCAAGGAGGAAGTCACCTTTTTCTTGAACTCGGGACAATCGGGACAATCGGCCATGATATGCCCGGGTTTGCGGCAATTGAAGCATATGATTCTTCTCTCCTCCTTCCCTTCCAATTTCCTTTTAAAGTTGAGTTTGTTCTTGCGGTACAACCTCTTCACATTTCTTACTAGGAGAGATAGCTCCTCATCATCTTCTTCATTGTCGTCGATTGTGGAGGAAGACTTGAAGGCTATGGACTTCTTCTTTGAGGTACTGCTTCTTCTCTTGCCTTCTTCTCCATCTCATGAGTCTTAAGGTTTCCAATAAGACTTATGAGATCCATTTCATCTTTATTATTCAACTCCTTTAAGGTGGTTGCCTTGATCTCCCATGATGAAGAAAGAGCTCGTATCACTTTGCGCACTTTTTGGTCATTGCTTATCTCATCACCTAGAGAAGAAAGAGCATTAGTAATTTTAGTAAACCTTGTAATCATAGAATCAATAGGCTCATCTTCAAGCATTTTAAAACTTTCATATTAGGACCTCAAGAGATCTATTTTGGCTCTCTTGACTTGTGAAGTCTCCTCATGTGTGACCAACAAGTGTTGCCAAATCTCATAAGCGGATTGGCAATGTATAACCCGTGTAAGATCATCCTCATTCAAGGCGGTGAGAAGGGAATTTTGGGCTTTAGAATTACCTCATATTCTTTGAAGGTAAAGTAGGACCAAGTGCTTTCCTCACTATCGGGTCTAACAAAGGGTTTGGTCAAAAATTTAGCCACTAAGCTACCTAAGGATTGTAGAAAAATAGTCATCCTAACCTTCCAAATAGGAAAATTGAGTCCATCAAATTTAGGAGGGGTCTTAATGTTGTCGGCAATGTTTACTAGTGTATGAATGAAAGAATGCAAATGGTGATTAGCAAATTTTTAGGATCTCTCTAAGGATGTTAAGCCAAAACCTAGAGTCCAAGCTCTGATACCAATTGAAATCACCTAGAGGGGGGTGAATAGGTGATAATGCTAATCAATGCACAATTAAAAATTTATGATGCAACAATCAACCTAAAACAAGATTAGAAGCCGAATACCCGTGAAGGGCTCTGAACTCCTTCCTCGTGATTCCTCTTGATAAGAGTTAGAGGTGCGCAATGCAATCTTGTTGTATGAGTATTTGATTGACAATATGAATATGCAACAAGTGAATAAAGCAATGAATATATATATAGAGCAAGTAATTGAAGCAAATAATTAAAACAAATAATTGAAGCAAGAATATAATGCAAGAGATAAGAGCAAGTAAACCAAATGCAAACACCGAGAATTTTTCCGAGGTTCGAGCACCCAGCTTTACATCCCCGCCTTCCCCAGAAGGATTTCTAACCACTATAACTTCACAAAGAGTTACAATCACACCGGAGTACCCAACTCCATAATCTTGAATACAAGTATTTCTTGGTGATCAAAAGACCACAAACTCTCTTTTGCAAAAGCCTCTTTCCTTTACAAGAACCCTGTAGAATAATGGTTAGAATTGAAGCTCAAATATTGTAAGTGGAAAAAGAAAAAGAACTTGAAGAGTTTAGAAACTAAAACTTCAGGAATGAGAGATTCTTCAGCACAAAAACTAAGGACCAAACTCTTTTGAAAGCCTTTGAAAACTTTGAATATTTTGCCAATCCTTGTTGTTGTCAAAAACCTCTACCCTAATGACCCCTTTATATAGGATTGAGGAAGAGTAAACATAGAAAAGTTTTACCTGAACATAAAAGGAAGAAATTGACCCTCTAATACAGCTAACCACGTTTTATTTAAACATAAACACATTTGAAAACATGTTAAAAATCAGCCTACAGAAAATTAGCCTTTACTGCCAATCTGGCAGATTGGTCAACTTTGAGCATATTTTTTAGGCTGCAAACGTTCGAATTCAGAATAAGGTATATAGAAATAATTTGTAGATATTTAAGTCTTCATTTTAATGCAATTGAAATCAACTCAATATCATTTTTTATTAAAACGTTATCAATAAAAAACTGACAGGTGTCAAAACAGAAACTGTAAGCTGTTTTCAGAACAAGAACAGAGTTCAACCAAATATTTGACATCTTTAAAATTTGAATCTGAAAATGATTATTGAATAAAAATTTAGATCTGAAAGTTATCTTTGAAAGCAATTTAAATCATGGTATTTGAATATAAGAATAAAAAGTTATGATAACAACTATAAAAGGGTGTCAAACAGATCAGCAGAACTAAAACTGGTTCAAATCCAAAAACCGATATATGTACTAGAAATCCAAAACCGATTAAATCAAAAATCAAACGTATTGAATTTGTGTGCGTATTTGAGCTTCAACATATCCACTATTCTTTAACAAAACTATAAAAGTAAAAACAAATCTAATGAAGTCTCTTGAGCCATGCAAAGCCATACAATGCCATGCTAGAACCTTCTCTTCTATGAACATTCCTTCTTGTGCCTTTTACCTTATTTGCTCCATGAACCTAGAAAATCTTCCAAGAGCTAAGCAATGGCCATCATAAATGGTTCAAACTTGAAACTTCATTTTAAACAACTTATTAGTACCAATATAGCTCTTAAGTGTTTTGTTATCATCAAAACTCTAAACAAATGGAGAGTGTAACCTCTTGGGCCAGCAATATGAGCTTTTCATTGATTTTTCCTTCCCTCTGCAATTCCACAATATTTTCAAGTATCTTACTCAGTTCCACCTCCTCATAATGAACAACATCTGCCCTAAAAATGAGTAAGGAACTCTTGTGTGAGTCTAAGCCTCAATCTCAAAACATTTTGGACTCACATTCTTCACAAAATTTCCAAAACCAAGATTCTTATACTCCCATTCTAGAGCATCCACTTGAAAAATCAAGTCTAGAAAAGAGTATAGAAATCTTGCAGGAGTTTGCGTTACAATTTCAAAAATCTTCTTCTCAGTCTATTGATAGGGATGAAAAATAATTAAGTCAATTGGTCAACATTTATAAAAATGAAGAAACTCTCTCTTCTCCACCTTTGACCAATTCAAATATCTCTAACTCTATCAATTTGACCCATGCTCTTGTTGTTTTGGAAATCAAGATTCTTACGCTCCTTTTCTGGAACAACCACTTGAAGATACATCACATTTAGAAAAGAGTATAGAAGTCTTATAAGAGTCCGCGCTACAATTTCAAAAATCTTCTGCCGAGTCAATCAATAGGTTAGAAACACAATTGAGTCAATTGGTTAGCATTTATAGGAATGAGAAAACTCTATCTTATCAATCTGTGACCAATTCAGCTATCCCTAACTCTACTGATCTGACCCAGGACTCTTGTCATTTTGGACACCAAGTTTCAATTTCAGCACACCCATCTGAACTTGTCCAAACTTCAAATCCTATTGATATTTTGACAAGTTATCCTTTTCCTGAAATTGAACTTGAGCATGAATATAATCGTGAACTTCAACTTGGTAATTCAATTTCACTTCCTAATTTAATATTGACTGAGGTGTTTTTAGCTGAACTCATGCCTTTCCCGAGTCAGTATTGGATCTTGTACCAGTCCATTGTGAAATTGAATCACCAATTTTTTATGATGATCATATTGAACTTGACCAATTTTATACTTTTGAAAGTCTCATTGATAAATTGGCAAGTTCTCATTTTTATGGAATTGAACTCAATGTGGAATGTGACTTTGATCCTCAAATTTGTGATCTACTTCAAATTCCTGAATCAATATTGACTCCAGTTTTGTTACCCAAATTAAGTAACATTTTAGAGTCAGTTTTGGTTCCCATACCTGTCATTCTTGAACTGAAATCACCAACCTTAGAAAGTCACATTCCATCATGGGGAAATGAATGTGGACCTGAGCTTCATCTTCTTGATTTGGACCCACTTCCTGAACCAATCTCTCCCGAACCTTTACTTGACTTAAGTCTTTTCCTGAGTCGGTATTAGTTCCTGTACTTCCTTAGTCCAAATCAATCATTCTATTCTGGGACAAGGGTTTTGATAAATTTGACTCTGAAATTATTTGAAAATTTGAAAATTAGATAGGGTTAAATTCTTAATAAAAATCATAAATATATACATCATTTTAGTGGGTTGTATTATGGAGGTCTCTGTTGGGTTCCTCCGGACTCCACGCAAGTTGGATTGGGCCACATTTTGTGGACCAATCAGACCACCACCGGAACCACCACCTTGAGGTGATTTTTCCTTCCCTCTCTATTTGTTTCATGTATATATACATCACGATGCATTGAGGATAATGCATGAGATAAGTGTGGGGGAGGGTTTACTAATGTAGAGTTTTTAGATTTTCTTTCTTTTACACTTCTTTTAGGATGTTTTTAAAAAATCTTCCCTTTTGTATAGGAATTTCTCTTTCTTTAAAAACTTTTTGAAAAAAGAGACAAAGTTTTGATCTATTTTTAAGAAAATTAAGATGATCTTAGAAATTAAGGAAACCTTAATTATGACATTTTAAACCTAGTCAAAATAATGGATCTTGTTTAAAATTATAAGCTAAGTAAGATAAATTGGAGAGATAGTTTTATCTTGAATTTTGTGCCTTAGATAGTAATGCACTTCACACCTAACACAATTTTTGGGATGGAAACAAAGACCTAAAATGTCATAAAGCAAAAATAAATAAAAATATATATATGAATAAAACATCACTTATTAAGCTGGATAATTATGCCTCAAGAAGCATGATTATTCAAGCCTAACGGTGGTCAAAAGAAACAAATAAATCACCTTAGTTTTGTGGCCTTGTTTACTCAAGTCCTTAAACCTGAGGGATGTTTTCTCATCTGGTGCCCTAGGACCTTCTGGTTTGGGAGTCATCGGTTAAAGGCTCGCTACATGGGTGAACTAGAAAGCCTAAGAAAAAACTAAGGGAAGAAAAAAAGAAGAAAAAGAAAAATATATATAAAAATAAATGGCTTGATGGTTAGAGTTGAAATCCCAGAAATCTTCACTATCATAAAGTGTTGGCCCAAGGTTACAATCAACCGGTTTTTGAGTTTTGATGATTACAAAACATATATAGTTATTTGTACTAATCATTTTTAGTGTTTAAATAAGTTTCAGGGTTCTAAAGATTCATGATGTGCACTTCCCTCAAGGAAGGACGTTTATGACTCAAGTTGGCTCATTTCGGGTTCAAGATACAAGATATTCAAGATCACTTATGGAGAAGCCCATTTGAAGCCTTTGTAGTCACCTAGAATCAATGTAAGACTTAGTTTGTTAAAGAATGAGGCTGTGATAAATTGGCTTAAGTAAACACATACATTTTCCAAAATACGGTTTTTATTTTTGGATTTTGATTTAAATTCATGCTTTGATTTATATACGTGACTAAAATTTTTATAAATTTTATATCTTGTTTATATCATGTATACCTACCTTTTTAGCATGATACTTAGTCATATATCCTTACAAAATTAATTTGAAAATTTTTCAAAGTTTAGAAAAAATCCTATAAAAATTCTGTTTCAGGCCTGCCGGTCAACCGGTCTATTCCAGGCCTGGCCGATCGACCGGGCTGGTCAACCGAGCCTTGAGACCAGGGCATGCGTATTTTGTGCACGTCTGTCGGTCGACCGACCGGTCGACCGACTGGAACCACTTTGCTCTCTGTTTCTTGTCGGTCGACCGTTCGGTCGACCGATAGTTTATAACAAAAATTTTCTTTGGCTTCCGGTCGACCGACCGGTCGACCGAGTCTAACGGCTAGTTGCCAATTGGACTGCCGGTCGACCGAGCCGGTCGACTGACAGCCGTCTCCAGCCGCCAACGGCTATTTTTTTGAGTTTCTCTCTGGGATTTGTTGGAGATTTTGGTGTCAGCTAATCCTGAAATTTTGACAGCTATTTTCTGACCTAATAAGCTATTTGTAATCAAATTTTGATCCCCTCTAATCCCTATAAATAGTGGGGATTGATCACTTGCAAAAGACAAGAAATATACCTAGTTTTTCAAGTTTACAAAAGAAAGAAAAAGTTTCAAAAGCTCTCAATTCTCTAGTGCATTCTTGGCTATTATTTTTCAGTTGTTTTTCAAACAATTTTTCATTACAACTGAGCTTGTTTTCTCACTACACTTCTTGAGCCGAAAACCCTCCTCATTCTATAAGGAAGTTGTAAAGAGAAGTTTGTGATCTTTTGTTGATCACTTGGTTACTTGTTCTTCTTGTGTTGAGATCCCTCTTCGGTGGAGGATTGTAATTGGTGGAGTTCGGTACTCCGGTCTTCGGTAGACCTTGTAATCGTTCCTCAGTGGATATAGTGGAAACCCTTCACGGCGGTGAAGGTGGGGAGTAGAGCGGTGGCTCGAACCTCGAAACAAATACTTTGTATTTGCGATTGTTTTTCTTATTGCTCTCTACTTCTAGCTTGTGTTATTGCTCTTAATTTCTAGCTTAATATATATCTTGTGTGCACTTCAATATTGCATCCATTTCATTCCTTGCTAAATTGTCAATCATTACTCATACAACAAGATTGCAATATGCACCTCAAACTCTTATTTAGAAGAATCACGAGGAAGAAGTTCAGAGCCCTTCACTGGGTATTCGGCTTCTAGTCTTGTTTTGGGTGATCGTTGCATCATATATTCATACTTGTTGAAAAAGATCTTAAGATTAGCATTAACACCTATTCACCCCCCTCTAGGTGTTTTACAATTGGTATCAGAGCTTTGGTCTCTAGGCTCTTGGCTTAACAACCTTAGAGAGATCCTTATTGATAATCATTTTTCATCTTCATTCATTTAGTAAAAATGGCCGAAGGAATTAAGACCCCACCAAAGTTTGATGGCCTTAACTTTCCCATATGGAAGGTTAAGATGACCGTATTTTTGTAATCCCTAGGAAGCCGGGTTGCGAAGGTGGTGACCAAACCATTTAGTGTACCCACGGTGATGATGACACTTGGTCCGATATTGAGACTAAAGAATTGATGCTAATGTTAGGGCACATTATGCATTGCTCCAAGCACTTAATGATGATGATATCTCTAGAGTTATTCATTATAAATCCGCATATGAAATTTGGACTCGCTTGTCACACATGAAGGGACTTCACAAGTTAAGAGGGCTAAAATAGACCTTCTTCGATCCCAATATGAAAACTTTTCTATGCAAGAAAATGAAACCATATATGATATGGTTATAAAATTTACAAAGATTACTAATGGACTTTCTTCTTTAGGTGATGCTATTGACAACAATCAAAAGGTGAGGAAGATCATTCGTGCTCTCCCTCCATCTTGGGAAGTCAAAGCCACTACCTTGAAGGAACTTAATGACAAGGAAGAGATGGAGCTTATAGGTCTCATTGGGAACCTCAAGACCCATGAGATAGAGAGAAAAGCAAGAGAAGAAATGGCTCCCTCCAAGAAGAAAACTATTGCCTTCAAGAGTCATTCAACATACTCCGATGAAGACGATGAAGAAGAAGATGATGAGGAGCTTTCACTTCTTGTTAAGAACGTTCGGAGATTGTATAACAAGGCTAAGTTCCAAAATAAAAGGAGAAGGCAAGGCAAAGAAGAAAAGAAAATTATTTGTTTCAATTTCCAAAAGCCGGGTCATATTGTTGTGGAATGCCTGGATAGAGTCAAGCCCTCCACCTCCAAGAAGCCATATAGAAAGAAAGCATTAAAGGCTACTTGGGATTCCGAGAGTGAATCCGAGGAGGATGTCGACACCGTCAACATGTGCTTCATGGCAAATGAAAGCACAAGCAAGGTACCTTCCAAGGCCCAACGACGTAAAGGATTGTGGTATCTTGATAGTGGTTGCTCAAGGCACATGACTTGGGATATCAACAACTTTGCAACCCTATCAAGATACCATGAAGGTGGCACCGTCACCTTCGAAGATGATGCCAAGGGAGAAATCTTCGGTATTGGTAATGTTAAACTTGGTACATCCCCTTTAATAGAAAATGTTATTTTGGTTGATGGCCTCAAGCATAACCTCTTGAGTGTTAGTCAACTTTGTGACAAAGGTTTTGATGTTATTTTTGATAATTTAGCTTGTAGAGTTATTGATAGACAATCTAATACATGTATATTTTTCGGTTTTCGTGAATGCAATGTTTACATGATTGACATGTCTAATATGTTTTGCAATGCTACTTGTTTAAAAGCCCTCAATGATGACTCTTAGTTGTGGCATAGAAGATTAGGCCACATTTCTTTTGACCATCTATCTAGGTTAAACAACAAGGAAATGGTGAAAGGTATTCCTTGCTTGAACTTTGAAAAGGACCGCGTTTGCGATGCGTGCCAACTTGGGAAACAAACCAAGTCCTCTTTCAAGTCAATCAAGGATATCATTACATCACGTCCCTTGGAGTTGATCCATATGGATTTGTTTGGTCCTACACAAACCAAAAGTCTAAGTGGGAATCGGTTTGCTTTTGTTTTAGTTGATGATTTCTCGCGTTTTACTTGGGTTTTCTTTTTAGTGCACAAAAATCAAGCCTTTTCATATTTTCAAGCCTTTAAGAAAAGAGTTGAAAAGGAAAAAGGTTCTTCTATTTTAAGAATAAGAAGTGATAGAGGTGGTGAATTCAATAACCTACTCTTTACCACTTTTTGTGAAGAACATGGAATTAAACATTAACTATCTTGTCCTAGAACTCCACAACAAAATGGAGTAGTAGAAAGGAAAAATCGGACATTACAAGAGATGGTTAGGACAATGATTAATGAATATGGTCTCCCTCATTATCTAAGGGCCGAGACCGTTAACACATCTTGCTATATATCAAATCGAGTTTTCTTATCCAAAAATACTTCAAAAATATCTTTTGAGATCTATTTTTCTAGAAAGCCAAATGTTTCTCACTTTAAGGTTTTCGGTTGTAAATGCTTTGTTTTGAATACTAAAGACAATTTAGGAAAATTTGATGCAAAGTCTTATGAAGCAATTTTTGTTGGATATTCTAATACTAGTAAAGCTTATAGAGTTTTCAACAAGTCATCTTTAACTATTGAAGAATCTATTCATGTAAAGTTTGAGGAATCTAATGTGTTTGTTAAGAATGTTGTAGAAATAGATGCTTTAAATGAAGATATGGAGAGAGCTACTTTGAAGGACTCATCTACTATTGAAGACATGCTAAAGGATGATGAAGGAAAAGAAGTTCAAGACAATGAGGTTCAAGGAAATGAAAATCAAGTGGAGCCTACTCAACAACTTCCAAAAGATTGGAGATTCAATCCTCATCATCCCAAGGATCTTATTATAGGTGAAGTATCTAAAGGGGTAACTACTCGTTCTAAACTTCATGATTTATGTGGACACTATACTTTTATTTCTCACTTTGAACCCAAGAATATCCTCGAAGATGAGGCCGACTCATATTGGTTGCTAGCCATGCAAGAGGAGCTCAATCAATTCGAGCGCAACCAAGTTTGGCATCTTGTTCCTAGGCCACACGATAGACCAACAATTGGTACTAAGTGGATCTTTAAGAACAAGTTGGATAAATCGGGAAATGTTATTAGGAATAAAGCTAGGTTAGTTGCCCAAGGTTACACTCAAATCGAAGGGATCGATTTTGAAGAAACCTTTGCACCCGTAGCACGGCTTGAAGTCATACGGATGACACTTGCATTTTCTTCTTATAAAGATTTTAAGCTTTTTCAAATGGATGTTAAAAGTGCTTTCTTAAATGGATTTATTGAGGAGGAGGTGTATATTGAACAACCCCCGGGTTTGTTGATCCTACACATCCGGATTTTATTTTCAAACTTGACAAAGCTCTTTATGGTTTAAAACAAGCCCCTAGGGCATGGTATGAAAGATTTTCCTCTTTTCTAATTTCAAATGGTTTTAAGAAAGGAAAAATATATACTACTTTGTTCACAAAGCATGTTGAAAATGATATACTTATAGTTCAAATTTATGTGGATGATATCATATTTGGTTCTACTAATGAAAATCTTTGCCAAGCTTTTGAGTCATGCATGAAGGAAGAATTCGAGATGTCTATGATGGGTGAGCTTAACTAGTTCCTTGGACTCCAAATCAAGCAAAGGAAGGATGGGATCTTCATCAATCAAGCCAAGTACACGAAGGAACTAATCAAGAGATTTGGGCTTGAAGGGGCTAAAACAAGAAAAACTCCCATGGCAACTACCACTAATCTTGACAAGGATGAACAAGGTACATGTGTAGATATTAAGCTTTACCGTAGCATGATTGGTAGCTTGTTGTATTTTGATGGCTAGTAGGCCGGATATTATGTTTTCTGTATGTCTTTGTGCTCGATTTCAATCGTGTCCTAAAGAGACTCATTTGGTTGCGGTAAAACGCATTATTAGATACCTTAAGGGCACAATTGAAATGGGTTTGTGGTATCCGAAGACCGCACAATTTTCCATGACGAGTTTTTCGGATGCCGACTATGCGGGTTGTAGGGTAGATAGGAAGAGTACAAGTGGAACATGTCAATTTCTTGGTAATTGTCTTATTTCTTGGTCTTCCAAAAAGCAAAATTCGGTAGCCCTTTCAACCGCCGAGGCGGAGTATGTTGCGGCCGGAGCTTGTTGTGCACAAGCTTTGGATGAAACATACTCTTCTTGACTATGATTTGCATTTTGACCATATTAAAATATTTTGTGATAATACTAGTATTATTCATATGACTAAACATGCAAATCAACATAGTAAGACTAAGCACATTAACATTCGGTATCACTTTCTTAGAGATCATTATGAGAAAGGTGATATTTATATTGATTATGTTTCTACCGATTTTCAACTTGCCAATATTTTTACAAAACCACTTGACTATGCTAGATTTTCCTTTATTTGTGGTGAGTTGAATGTTTGTATTATGGATTTATGAAGAATTTTTTTTAACTATGTTTACCCTTTTTGATGTATGACAAAAAGGGGGAGAAAAAGTTAGTTATTTTTAACTTTGGAGTTATGCATTTTTGAGTTTTAATACTTTGGAGTTATGCATTATTGAATTTTTATAGTTTGGAGTTATGCATCTTGCCTTTTGAGTAATAACAAGTTAGTTTGGAGTTATACATTTTGAGTTTTAGTCTTTGAGTTAAGAAAAGAATTTTGAGTAATGTGTTTTATACTCCTTAGTTGTGTTTTGTAATACTCTCTAAATTCTTAGTTTCTATCTATTATGTATAGCCATTCATTTATACATATAGCCATTCTTTTATACATAGCATGATTTGAGGGGGAGCTTCCATGCTCTTTTCCGCATTTTTTAAAATAACTAGTATGTTTTGTCATAATCAAAAAGGGGGAGATTGTTGGCCCAAGGTTACAATCAACCGGTTTTTGAGTTTTGATGATTACAAAATATATATAGTTATTTGTACTAATCATTTTTAGTGTTTAAATAAGTTTCAGGGTTCTAAGGATTCATGATGTGCACTTCCCTAAAGGAGGGACGTTTTTGACTCGAGTTGGCTCATTTCTTTTTCAAGATACAAGATATTCAAGATCACTTATGAAGAAGCCCATTTGAAGCCTTTGTAGTCACCTAGAACCAATGTAAGACTTAGTTTGTTAAAGAATGAGGCTGTGATAAATTGGCTCAAGTAAACACACACATTTTCCAAAATACGGTTTTTATTTTTGGATTTTGATTTAAGTTCATGCTTTGATTTCTATACATGACTCAAATTTTATAAATTTTATATCTTGTTTATATCATGTATACCTACCTTTTCAGCATGATACTTAGTCATATATCCTTACAAAATTAATTTGAAAATTTTTCAAAGTTCAGAAAAAATCCTATAAAAATTCTGTTTCAGGCCTGTCAGTCGACCGGGCCGGTCGACCGGTCTATTCCAGGCCTGGCCGGTCGACCGGGCCGGTCGACCGAGCCTTGAGACCAGGGCGTGCATGTTTTGTGCACGTCTGTCGGTCGACCGACCGGTCGACCGATTGGAACCACTTTGCTCTCTGTTTCTTGTCGGTCGACTGATCGGTCAACCGACAGTTTATAACAAAAATTTTCTTTGGCTTCCGGTCGACCGACCGGTCGACCGAGTCCAACGGCTAGTTGCCAATTGGACTGCCGGTCGACCGGGCCGGTCGACCGACAGCCGTCTCCAGCCGCCAATGGCTATTTTTTTGAGTTTCTTTCTTGGGATTTATTGGAGATTTTGGTGTCAGCTAATCCTGAAATTTTGACAGCTATTTTCTGACCTAATGAGCTATTTGTAATCATATTTTGATCCCCTCTAATCCCTATAAATAGTGGGGATTGGTCACTTGCAAAAGATAAGAAACATACCTAGTTTTTCAAGTTTACAAAAGAAAGAAAAAGTTTCAAAAGCTCTCAATTCTCTAGTGCATTCTTGGCTATTGTTTTTCAGTTGTTTTTCAAGCAATTTTTCATTACAACTGAGCTTGTTTTCTCACTACACTTCTTAAGCCAAAAACCCTCCTCATTCTACAAGGAAGTTCTAAAGAGAAGTTTGTGATCTTTTGTTGATCACTTGGTTACTTGTTCTTCTTGTGTTGAGATCCCTCTTCGGTGGAGGATTGTAATTGGTGGAGTTCGGTACTCCGGTCTTCGGTAGACCTTGTAATCGTTCCTCGGTGGATATAGTGGAAACCCTTCACGGCGGTGAAGGCGGGGAGTAAAGCGGTGGCTCGAACCTCGAAACAAATACTTTGTGTTTGCGATTGTTTTTCTTATTGCTCTCTACTTCTAGCTTGTGTTATTGCTCTTAATTTCTAGCTTGATATATATCTTGTGTGCACTTCAATATTGCATCCATTTCATTCCTTGATAAATTGTCGATCATTACTCATACAACAAGATTGCAATACGCACCTCAAACTCTTATTTAGAGGAATCACGAGGAAGAAGTTCAGAGCCCTTCACCGGGTATTCGGCTTCTAGTCTTGTTTTGGGCGATCGTTCATCATATATTCATACTTGTTGAAAAAGATCTTAAGATTAGCATTAACACCTATTCACCCCCCCTCTAGGTGTTTTACACAAAGTACAAATTATTTAGGTTTTATGAAAGATAAAATATTCAATCCAATTTTGAATTCTTACCTTAATTGAAGACAAGATCATACATAGAGACTAAGTTTAAGGAAGAATAATTTTTGGTGGACTTATGACCTTAGATCGCTTATATTTTTGCAAAAATATTTTGAAAACTTTTCTTTCTTTCAAAATGCATTTTCAAAATACTAACATTTATCTTCTTTCTTTATGGATTTTGTGGTTACAATCCGCTGAAAACTCTCAGAAGACAAAACTCCTCCTCTAGGGTAACCTAGAGGTTTAACAGCTTGTTGCACACGCTCAATGCAATCGCCTCACCTGCGAAAGTGGAGTAATAACATTTGTAGTATAGTTTTTCTTTTCTTATTTTCCTCGAGACGAGCAAAAGATAAGTGTGAGGGTGTGATTAGTCTCCAATTCTGCATTATTATATCGCATTTTCCCACCGATTTATGAAAAAATATCGGTCTAAACCATGTTTTGGTCTCTCTTGTAGGTAAATCAAGAGTTTAAGGGCAAATGATAATAAGAGCTTAATTAAACCCATTTTGGGTAATTAAATCCGCATTACTTGGAGGCCAAGCAAGGGATCTTCTAGAAGATACGTCGAACCTAGACTCTTGCGCACATCAGACGAAAATACGGACAAAAATACCTGAAATGGAATATACCAAGAAAGTCCTAGAACTCAGAGGAAGCGTCGCACCAAAACTAGGGACTTTTGTCCCTGGTATTGCCGCGAATCCGCGGCAATTATCGCGGATCCGCGGCAAAGTGGTGGGCCCACGCGTAAATTGTCGACGCATGGGACCGTCTCATCTTCTAGAAGCTATTTATGCCTATATAAACCCCTGTAGAGGGCCAGAACGAAGCAGTTTTCGATTTTAGGCTAGGGTTTCTATGTTTTAGGGTAGTGTAGGTAGGTGTTCTTCATTTCTTTTATTTTGTTATATTATTTCGTTTTAGATCTTGTAGTAGGGCTGAGAGATTCAGAGAGAGAGAGGGATTGATGTAATAGATGGTGACAATCTATGTAAATGTGCCTCCTTTCTTCTCGAATGTAATCTTCTCCATCTTCTACATGATACTTTGCTAACTTTTTCTTCTTCTCATGACAATCTAACTACTAACCACTAACCATCTAATTACTTACTTGATAATTCACATGAATCTAATAGCCTCTATAAGGCCTTTCCCTTACAAGAGTCATTGATAGCTCATGATGGTGGATTCTAACATTCTAACATTTCTAACACCTAACTCATTAACTTGCTAACTTGCAATGTCTTCTTTATTTCATGCTCACCTCTAACCAGTTTTGATGATTTAATAAGTAGCTTGCAACTTGTTAGTGGTATGGATGTGTTGTTTGAATGTAGAAGATCAATCTTATGGACCATGCTCTGTATCGTCTCTTGAGCCAAGGATTAGTGATGGCCAAGGATCCATGTGAGGCAACTATCACTCAGAGGTTAGCATGGTTAGTAGAGCAATTAGTAGTTAGTAGCCATGAGTTTTATTTTATCTTGTTTTGAAAATCATTTTCAAACTCTTTTTCTCATTTTTCTATCGATGTTTTCACCATCCTCTTAGTTCACGTTTGTTTCATCTTCTTTTCTATTTTGTTTTCCAAACCACACTTCTCTTTTGTTTCTTCGCCGTTTTCATCGCCTTCTCCACCTACCACATGCTTGATTTCCTTTTCTTTTCTTTTCTTTTCTTTTCTAATTCTTTAACAAAGAAGAACTGTTAACAACCAACATGAATAAAAACTGTTAATGCTTCTATCGCTTCCCGTCCATGTGGATTCGACCCGTTGAGCCAATGCTATAACGGAAGTATCAAGGGAACATTAGCACATATGAGCTTTTCATTGATTTCATAATACACACATTTTTTGAGTGCTAGTTTCGCCCCGATCAATGGCTTATGGTGATGGATAACCATTTCTATTTTATTTTCTGCTTGTAATTTTAATTCATAGTTTAGTCTGGGAACAGGAAAGATCCTATACGGCATACTTTGCTCGTATTCAAGACAAGGTAAGTCTTTGTAAAGGATCCAAGGTGAGCAAGCGCTGAAGAGGTAAGTAAACTTTACTTTCTTTTCTTTCTTTTAATGTGTAAGAAAATGATTTCAAAACCCACACTTAGTTTTATTCTCTAACATTCACCAACATCTTCTATCTACCACTCTTTTCTAAATAAACACAGATTTCTTTTCCTTTTCTTTATAAAAACAAAGAAGAACTTTTAACCATTCAAGATGCAACTGGATGATGAGAAGCATACATCATTTAAAACACCATTGGTGGTATACTTTTACACAGTAATGCCATTCGGATTAAAGAATGCAGTACAACTTACCAAAGTGTCATGCGCATAATTTTTCATGATCATTTATGAAAATAATGGAATGCTATGTTGATGATATTGCAGTCAACAATCGCAGAAGAAGCAAACATCTCGATGATCTGAGAATCGTGTTCGACATCATGTGGGCTCATCAGTTGAAGATGAACCTGACCAAGTCATTTTTCAGAGTGTCGAGTGGTAAATTCTTTGGATTTATCATTACAACTAAAGGAATTCATCTTGACCCTGACAAAGTCAAGGCCATCCAGAGGATGCAATCTCTGAGGACCCTCAAAGAGCTCAAAGATCTACAAGGCATACTCGTCTACATCTGAAGGTTCATCGTAAATCTTTCGGGTTGTTGCCAACCATATACACGGTTAATGAAGAAAGCTGTCTCCTTCATATGGGATGAAGCTTTCCAAAAGGCTTTCGAGGATATCAAAGAGTATCTCACCAAGCCTCCGGTCCTGGTAGCTCCCATTTTGAAAGAATCATTCTTTTTCTATGTGTGAGCTATGGACCACTCTTTAGGCACTCTTCTGGAACAGAAGAATGATGAAGGCTTCGAGCATGCCATCTACTACCTGAGCAGAACTCTGATCGGAACTGAATCTCGATACAATTCTGTCGATAAGGAGTGTCTAGCTCTTATCTTTGTTGTCCAAAAGATAGGACAGCGTATCTATTTGGATGGCCAAACCATACACATCATCTCAAGAATCAATCCCCTGCATATTCTCATGATGAAACCAGGGTCTTTGAACTCTGAACTAGCTAATTGGATCATTATGTTGTCTTAATACGACATGACTTTTCTCCCTCAAAAGCAGTTAAAGGTCAAACTTTCGCAGATTTTTTTGGTAGCCCATCCAGTCCTAAAAGCTTCAAAGTTATACATAGACATTCCGAATGAGATTATTGAAGCCAATATGACCTCAGGAGAGGATGTATGACAAATGTTCTTTGACGATGCATTGATTAGTCAACAATATTGCATTTTTATTTCATATTTTCCTACCAATTTATGAATAAAATATCATTTCTAACTAAATTTTGGTTTATTTTATAGATAATCAAGTGTTTATGGGCAAATGAGTAATAAGAGCTTAATTAAATCTATTTTTGGGTAATTAAATCCGGATTTCTTGGAGACCAAGCTTGAGAGTTTCTAAAAGATACATTGAATCTAGACGTTGGCGGGTGACACAAATAATCGAATCTAAGTATATCTAGAAGGTCCCCGAAGTGAGGCAAAATCACTCGCCAAAACCAGGGACCTAAGTCCCTGGTTTTGCCGCAGAAATGTGGCAATTGTCGCGTTTCTGCGGCAATGTTGGCGAGCCACGCATCGATTTTAAATCGACGCGTGGCCTCGTCTCGTCTTCTAAAACCTCATTTTGCCTATAAATAGCCTTGCAGAGACCTAAAACGCAGGCAGATTGAGAAATTGGCTAGGTTTTCTCTCTTTTAGTGTAAGTTAGTATATGTGTTCTTCTTTTCTTTTGTATTTTTACTTTGTTTTTAGATCATGTATTTGGGCTGAGAGATTCAGAGAGAGAAAGAGAGATTGATGAAATAAATGGTGATAATCTATGTAAAGGTGTCTCCTTTCTTCTCCATTTTAATCTTCTCATCTCTACATGATACTTAGCTAATTTTTCTTCTTATGATAATCTAACTACTAATCACTAACTATCTAACTTCTTACTTGATAATCCACATGAATCTAATAGTTTCTACAAGGCAAGAGTCATTGACGGCTCATGATGATGGATTCTAACATTCTAACATTCTAACATGTAACCACTAGCAAGCTAACTTGCAATGCTAACTTTATTTCATGCACACCTCTAATTGGTTTTGATGATTTAATAATAGCTTGCATTTTGATTGTGTGGCTTGGATGTATTTGAATGTGGAAGAACAATATTATGTGTCATACTTTATATCGTCTCTTGAAGGCAAGGACTAGTGATTGCCAAGGATCCGTGTGAGACTACTATCACTAAGAGGTTAGCATGGTTAGTGGAGCAATTAGTAATTAGTAGCCATGAGTTTTCTTTACTTTGTTTTAAAAATAATTTCCTAAATCTTTTTATTACTCTCCTATCGTTGTTTTCACCATCTTCTTAGTTCATCATTGTTTTCACCTTCTTCACCACAAGTTCTTTTCTATTTTTATTTTCCAAATCACTTCCTATATCACTTCACTTTTCACTTCATTTTCATTTTCTTGTTTTGTATTACCAATTTACAACCACTCCTCATTTATTTTTTCGCCATTTTCATCGCTTTCTTCAACTATCACTTTCAGATTTCTTTTCTTTATCTTTTTCTCATTCTTTAACAAAGAAGAACTAGTTAATAGCTGATGTGAATAAAAACTGTTAATACTTTTATTGCCTCCCGTCCCTGTGGATTCGACCCGTTGAGCCAACGCTATAACGGAAGTATCGAGGGAACATTAGCACACACATAATTTTATTGATTTCATAAAATACACGTTTTCAAGTGCTTGGTTCCGCATCGTTCAAATTTTGGCGCTGTTGTCGAGAACGGGAATGGTTTTGACTTCACGTTTTTGTTAACATTTTCTTCTCTGTTTTGGTGTGCAGGATAATAATTGCAGAAACTGAATATTGCAGAAAGCTAAACTTGCTTGCATCTCCCTGCTCAAGAAAGAAGGGAGTTACTGCTTAAACATTTGCTGCGGAAACTCATAAAAGGTCACGAAAATGCGACACATTTTTTAGATTTTGGCCTTATATTTTGTAGGCTACTTCTAAATTGCATATATCTGTGATTTCTGCTATCTAATTTCTGCTTTGATTGCCTACACAGTGTAATAAATTAAAAAACTAAAATACGGTAATTGGATGCTTTTAAAATGATTTAGACATTTACATTTAAGAACGTGTAAATTTCAATTATAATATACTTTTTTTTTCTGTTGTTGTGATTTGGACTGAGGTGTACATATAGCATAGGATAAATACGTGGGTGATTTATTCGCTTTGTATTAAATTCTTGTCTATATTATACACTTGCATGAATTGAAATTAAGGGCAAAACCCAATACAAGATAAGGTGGAGATTTCATCACCTTTCCTTAGTCAAAAAATCACCTCCCTACTCACAACCCAAGCCGCAATAAAATTGATAGACGTTGGCCCCTAGGGACATCTCAGACTCATTAAGAGATTGACCGACGGTGAAACTTGTTTGAATCATACTCTTATGAAATCGGTGTCTAAGGTTGGGGATTAAGAGGTTACACCTTGAAGATACCATGGTTTGACGTAATAAAGGCCCGTTTCTTACGCACAGATACCTCCCACCATATTTCGCCCCTACCTGGCCGATTAGCTTGTGGTCAGATTCATACAACAACCTCCCCTGAATAACTGACCAGTTAGGAGTCGTCAGGTCTAGGTCAACCCTACTATAGGCTTGGTTTTGATTTTTGATTTTTTTTTTGCTTTTTCTTTTTTGTTTGTGATTGTTTGTGGAATGAAATTCAACAATAACAATTTTTTCAATCCTAATATGAATACATATTTCACACCGACCCTATTTGATTCGGATAATTTCAACCCAGCTTTTTACAATATGAACCAACCAAATGTACCGGATTAGACTTATCCGAATCAATATCCCATACCCCCAATCTTATGAACATAATTTTTAAAATAATTTTAACTCTTCACAGAGTCAATGGGGATTCACCTCCCACAAGTCAAATTTTCAACCTCCTTGTCCACATTGTCCATAATTTTCACAATATTCATTCTCCAGTTTTGCTTCCTATAATTCTTCTCTAGACCAACCCATTAAGAAAAATCTGAGTTAGGAAAAAGTATAGAAGCTGTAAAAGTCATGCTCAATAAAAGAAGCTCAATTCACCAATTTCACAATATTTTCTCATGATTCATACTCAGTTTGTATTCAAAATGAACAACCATCTGTCCTGAAAATAAGTATAAATGCTTTCCTGAGTCTGAGCTTCAATCTCAAAACATGTTGGACTCACACTCTTTACAAATTTTTCTAAACCAAGATTCTTACACTCCCTTTTTAGAACATCTACTTGAAGAAAAATTATATCTAGAAAAGAGTATAGAAATCTTGCAGGAGTCCGCACAACAATTTCAAAAATCTTCTGCCCAGTCTATCGATAGGTTGGAAACACAATTGAGTCAATTGATCAACATCTATAAGAATAAGAAAAATCTCTCTTATAAACCTTTGACTAATTCAGATATCTTTAACTCTATTGATTTGACGCAGGACTCTTGTTGTCTTGAAAATCAAGATTCATACTTATTATCTTCAGTTCAAAATAGAAAACCATCAATCTTGAAATGAGTATACGTGAGTCCGAGCAACAATCAAAAAATCTGATGGACTTATATTTTCACCACAATTTCAAAACAAATATTCATCTTTTCAAGCCCAATCGCAACAAAACGATGAACCAATCGACTACGAAAAGCTGCTTGAAGCCATGACTCAGGATCAAATCGCTTATAATCGTGACATAGATATAATGATCAAGACTCTTTATTCTCACTCTTTGACCATTCCTGATGTCAATAACTATTCTATTAGAGCCAAAGAATCATGTTATTTTGGAGACCAAGATTCAATTTCAGCACATCATATTAAAGTTGACCAACATCAAATTCTTGAGAACCACATTGACATGTTGTAAGTTATCCTTTTCCTGAAATTGAACTTGAGCATGAATATGATCCTGAATCTCAACTTGGTAATTCAGTTTCACTTCCTGATTCAATAATGACTCTGGTGTCTTTACCTGATTTCAATCCTTTTTTTGAGTCAGTATTGGAGTCCATCATGAAATTGAATCACCTATCTCTTATGATCATCATATTAAACTTGACCAATTCATACTTTTGAAAGTCCCATTGACAAATTGGCAAGTTCTCATTTTATGAAATTGAACTCAATTAGAAATGTGATTTCGATCCTCAAATTTGTGATCCAGTTCAAATTTCTGAATCAATATTGACTCATGTTTTATTTCCCAATTTGAGCAACATTTTAGAGTCAGTTTTGATTCTCGTACCTGTTATTCTTGAGCTTGAATCACCAATCTTAGAAAGTCATATTCCATTGTGGGAAAATGAATGTAGATATGAATTTCAACTTCTTAATTTGGACCCGATTTCTGAACCAATTTTGACTCCTGAACCTTACTTGACTTAAGTCAAATTTCTGAGTCAGTATTAATTCCTGTACTTTCTGAGTCCAAATCAATCATTCCATCTTTTCATAATCAATTTTGGGACAAAGTTGTTGAAAATAATGACTCTGAAAGTATTTTGAAAATTTAAAAATTAGATTGGGTAGAATTCTTAATAAAAATCATTCATATATACATCATTTTAGTAGGTTGTATTGTAGAGATTTCTGGTGGGTTCCTTCAAACTCCACGCAAATTAGATTGGGCTGCATTTCGTGAACTAATCAGACCACTACCGAAACTACCACCTTGAGGTAATTTTTCCTTCCCCTCTATTTGTTTCATGCATACATACATTTACGATGCATTGAGGACAATGCATGAGATAAGTGTGGGGGAGGGTCTACTAATGTAGAATTTTTTAGATTTTCTTTCTTTTTCACTTCTTTTAGGATACTTTTAGAAATTTTCCTTTTTTGTATAGAAATTTTTTCTTTTTTCAAAAACTTTTTGAAATAAGAGACAAAGCTTTGATTTATTTCTAAAAAAATTAAGATGATCTTAGAAACTAAGTAAGCCTTAAATTATGATATCTTAAACCTAGTCAAAATAATGGATCTAGTTTAAAACTATAGGTTAAGTACAAGAGATTGGAGAGATAATTTTATCTTAAATGTTTTACCGTAAATAGTATGCACTTCACACTTACACATTTTTGGGATGAAAACAAAAGACCTAAAATATCATAAAGCAAAAATAAATAAAAAGAGAAAATTATATGGTATACATGAATAAAAAAATCACTTATTAAAGCTGGATAACTGTGCATGAAGAAGTATGATTATTCACGCCTAACGGTGACATAAGAAACAAATAATCCCCCTTAGTTTCGTGGCCTTGTTTACGCGAGTCTTTAAACCCGAGGGATGTTTTCTCATTTGATGTCCTAAGACCATCTGGTTTGGGAGTCATCGTTTAAAGGCTCACTATCCGGGTAGACTAGAAAGCCTAAGAAAAATAAGGGAAGAAAAAAAGGAAAAATAAATATATGGCTTGATGGTTAGAGTTGAAATCCCAAAAATCTCCACTGTCACAAAGTGCATATTATCTAAGTTTTATGAAGGATATAATATTCAATCCAATTTTAAATTCTTACCTTAATTGAAGACAAGATCTTGCATATAGATTAAGTTTAAGGGAGAATAATTTTTGGTGGACTTACGATCTTAGATCGCTTATATTTTTGCAAAAATATTTTAAAAACTTGTCTCTGTTTCAAAATGTATTTTCAAAATACTCACATTTATTTTCTTTCTTTATGGATTTTGTGGGTGCAATCTGCTGAAAACCCTCAGGAGATAAAACTCCTCCTCTAGGGGTAACCTAGAGGTTTAACAGCTTGTTGTACATGCTTAGTGCAATCGCGTCACCTGCGAAAGTGGTGTAATAATATTTGTAGTATAGCTTTTCTTTTTATTGTTTTGATCGAGATGAGTAAAAAGATAAGTATAGGGGTGTGATTAATCTACGTTATTGCACTTTTATATTATATTTCTCCACCGATTTATGAATAAAATATCATTTCTAACTGTGTTTTGGTCTATTTTGCAGATAATCAAGAGTCTAGGGGCAAAGGAGTAATAAGAGCTTAATTAAACCCATTTTTGGGTAATTAAATCCAGATTTCTTTGAGGCCAAGCTAGAGAGTTTGTAAAAGATACATTGAATCTAGACGTTAGCGGGTGTCTGACAAAAATCTGGACGCAAAAACCGAATCCAAGCATATCTGGAAGGTCCCCGAAGCGAGGCGAAACCACTCGCCAAAACCAAGGACCTAAGTCCCTGGTTTTGCTACGAAAACACGGCAAATGCCTCATTTCCGAGCAATATAAGCAAGCCACGTGTCGATTTTCGACGCGCGGCCTCGTCTCGTCTTCTAGAACCTTCTTTTGCCTATAAATAGCCCTGCAGAGACCATAAACGCAACCAGATTGAGAAATAGGTTATGTTTTCTCTCTTTTAGTGTAAGTTAGTTTAGGTGTTCTTCTTTTCTTTTGTATTTTTGTTTCGTTTTAGATCATGTATTAGGGCTGAGAGAGTCAGAGAGAGAAAGAGAGATTGATGTAATAGATGGTGACAATCTATATAACGGTGTCTCCTTTTTTCTCTATTGTAATTTTCTCCATCTTCTACATGATGCTTAGCTAATTTTTCTTCTGATGAAACTCTAACTACTAACCACTAACTATCTAACTTCTTACTTGATAATCCACATGAATCTAATAATTTCTACAAGGCCTTGCTCTTGCAAGAGTCATTGATGGCTCATGATGATGGATTTTAACATTCTAACATTCTAACATTTAACCACTAACAAGCTAACTTGCAATACTATCACCTCTAATTGGTTTTGATGATTTAATAGTAACTTGTATTTTGATTGTGTGGTTTGGGTGTATTTGAATATGAAAGAACAATCTTATGTGCCATACTTTATATCATCTCTTGAAGTCAAGAACTAGTGATGGTTAAGGATCCATGTGAGAAAACTATCGCTAAGAGGTTAGCATGGTTAGTGGAGCAATTAGTAGTTAGTAGTCATGAGTTTTCTTTTTCTTTGTTTTAAAAATAATTTCCTAAATCTTTTTATTACTTTCCTGATTGACATTAATTTATACTATTTCATTACTCTCATTTATCTATATCTTTGTATATAAATTAGTTAGTAGTCTATTTGTTTGTTTTTTATTTTTCTTTTTATTAGTTTTGCTCGAGGACTAGCAAAAGATAGGTGTGAGAGTATTTGATTGACATAAATTTATACTATTTCATTACTCTCATTTATCTATATCTTTGTATATAAATAATGCTATTCGAGTATTTTTAGTGGTTTTGCAATACAAGTTTACCAAAAGGAGAAAAGACTGCAATTCAACATTTTAAAAGAGTGGCCAAGCAAAAAAAAAGAGCTTTAATGGAAAACTTGATATTGCCAGGACTCATCTATGGCTATTGAAGATTACATGTAAGAAAGTTACAACTAAATCAAAGAAGTTGAACCTAGTAGGAGCTGAGAAGCAGTTTCACAAAAGTTCAGGGCTTAAATGCAAATTATGGCTGAAATTCTAATTTGTAAATTGTTATTATCTTTTCTGTGTAAAGTTGTATTTATGGTAGACCTTTCATGTAAAATAGCCAAACCCTAGGCTATAAATATACATGTAAAGGTTAGGGTTTGGGGCGCCTTGGAGTTTGGCCACTTTTTTCGAAATTGTTTCAAAAAATAATAATAATAATTCTCTTAGGCGGCTGCTGTATTTTCTCCAATATTTTTTTGATGTTATATGCTCTCCAAACATTGCAAAATTCTTTGAGTTTTGAGAAGCTGTGTGCTGTCATTTTCCGCGCAATGAGATTTCATCGTGTCTCGCGCACGAAGGCAGCAGCATTGGTCGTGCTATGTTGTCCTTGGTTCTAGCGCTAACGAATTTGCATGCCATGTTCCCAAACGAAGGCGCAAGAGGGAAGATCTCGAGCACTGTAGCAGAATGGGAGTGAGCTGCAGCAGATGTAGGGGCTCACGTATGGGGTCCACTTGCGAGGCTGCGGCAAATTCAAGCAACAGCTTGCTTCTTTGTCTTTCTTTGCATGAGAATTATGTAGAACTTGGCCATGATTTCAATGCAAGGGAAGGCCCACGTGCCCTGTCTCTTCTTCTCATTCTCAGTGGACTGCAATAAGGTGTTTTTAGGCACAGGTAATTATTAGGAGCATAAATCTTTTAATTTAATTAGTTAGGATATTAATTTAGTTAATTTAGTTATATATAATTTCATGCAATTTCTTTATTTAATTGTTATTAGTTATTAATTGAATTTTAATTAGATTAATTTTTAGTGGTTGTTAAATATTTAGATAATTATTATGTGGGTAATTTTAGCATGTGTAACTAATTAATTTCTAGCACATAGGAGAGATGAATTTAGACTAGATTATCTTGTGGTCACCTGTTGGATCTCCTATTTAGGGGTGTTACTCACCAAGTGACCTACGATTTTTAGGAGATTAATTTCTAGAACCACTGGGTATTTGACAAGATATGTATCGGGAGTTAATGGTCTATGCTTAGGGTTTTGTTGCCTTTATGTTATTTGTTTAATTTAGTTAATTTACCTTTGATGAATCATGTAACTGGATAATACCCTATGCTTAGATCTAGTATTCAGACTTCTTTGCCTGTTATAGTAGAGATTTGGTGAGTAACAACATACCAGTGTGGAGACCGAGATTGACCGCTTGATGCTAGTTTAGGGGATTCGATCCTAAGTGCTTGACTTTTCTAAATTAACACATAGTTCAGAACAAAACTATCCAAAACTTTTTACCAATTCGCTTAAAAGTGTTGAAACCGTAAGAACCACTTGTCCCTGTGGTTCGACCCTCAAGTGCTACATCGAACGACCGTGTGCTTGCAGTTAATTTTAAACGAGGAGACAGAATCTTCCCATCATTTCCTATCATTGTTTTCACCATTTTCTTAGTTCATCATTATTTTCACCTTCTTCACCACAAGTTCTTTTCTATTTTTGTTTTGCAAATCACTTCCTACATTACTTCACTTTTCACTTAATTTTCATTTATCGATTCACAACCACTCCTCATTTGTTTTCTTTGTCATTTTCATCGCCTTCTTCACCTATCACTTTCAGATTTCTTTTCTTTATCCTTTTCTTATTCTTTAACAAAGAAGAACTTGTTAATAACTAACGTGAATAAAAATTGTTACTTCTATCACCTTCCATTCCTGTGGATTCGACCCGTTGAGCCAATGCTATAATGGAAGTATTAAGGGAACATTAGCACACACATAATTTCATTGATTTCAGAAAACACATGTTTTCAAGTGCTTGGTTCCGCATTGATCATGTATCAAGAACAGGCCTTACAGGTAAGATTATTGCTGGAGTGGGGGTGATATTTGTCTCACCAGAGAATCATGTTCTTCCTCGTGCATTCTCATTAATGAAATCCTGCTCCAACAATGTAGCTAAGTACAATACTTTGCTTATTTGCCTCCACAGTACCTTGAAGTTTATGGTGACTCTAAATTGATTATCAACCAAGTCAAAGGAGAGTATGAGGTTTGTCATTCATCACCTGATACCTTATCACCATGTAGCGATTATGTTGGCCAACACATTTGATGGCTTTTACATTAGCTGTGTGTCTCGCCTCTTAAATATAAAGGCAGATGCTTTTGCTGCGTTTGCGGCTACATTGTCCTTGCCATCAAACATTACTTATCGTCTTACGGCGGCTACTCGTCATCTCTTCCATCTGAAGTACAGTCTAGAGGTTAGTGAAGTTCATATAACCTCGACAAACTTCGAACTGAGGGACTGGTGATTCTCGATCATCGATAATGCCTTGTATGGCATGCTGCCTGATGATCCCAAGGAAGTGGCTTCTGTTCAATGAAGATCTACTCGATTTTACTATAATGTAGTAGTAAAGACACTGTACCACCATTCCATGATGGTATACATCTTCGCCGCTTATCCAACTCGGAAGCGCGAGAAGCGCTTAAAGAGGCCCACGATGGCATATGTGGAGCTCATCAAGCAGGTCCAAAGCTCAAGGACGATTGCACCGACTTGGCTAATATTGGACCCCGGAACTACTCCACCCCAGAGTCAACTTCATGGTCATTCGAAGCATGGGGAATCAATGTTGTAGGATCTATCAGTCCTCCATCGGTAAAAGGTCATCGATTTATCCTTATGATAACCGATTACTTCTCAAAATGAGCAGAAGTTGCACTGCTTGCTAAAGTTAAGATCGTTAATGTGATCAACTTCATCAAACACTAAGTCATCCACTGATTTAGTGTCCGCAGGCGGACCATCCACGACAATGGTTCGCAATTTGCAAGCCAACATTCTATCAGTCCTGTGACAAGTACTGGGTTCAGAATGTGACTGCAATTGCTTACAATCATGCCGCCAACGTGTTAGCAGAGGTGTTCAATAAGACAATCACCAAGCTCCTCAAAAAGTTCGTCTCTTCGAGCAAAGGAGACTGGAATGAGAAGCTTAGCGAATATCTTTGGGCGTATCAAATGACCGTCCAAACTCCTACAGGTAACACGCTTTTTGTTCTAGTTTACGGGTGTGAAGCATTCATGTATATAGAGATACAAATGTTGTCACTTCACATTGCTCTGGCAACTAAGATGACAGAACGAGATAATGATCGACTACGTCTCCAAGAGCTGAAAGCGCTAGACGAGAAGTGACTACAAGCTCAACAACACAACATTTAGCTATACCAAGCTCGAATCTCTAAGGCCTTCAACAAAAAGGTTAAGGAGAGAGTCTTTCAGAAAGGAGATTTGGCTTTAACAGTCAAGCAACCTATAGTCATGACACATGACCAAGGGAAAAATAACCCAAGTAGGAAGGACCCTCCATGGTAGAGACAGTCTACTCAAATGGAGCATACCACCCAGAAATCCAAATGGTGACGCGCTCATAATGCTGATTAATGGTAAGTTCTTGAAGAAGTACTATCCCTGATCACGTTAACACCATATACTCTGCATGACCATGTTAATATTAAACCTTTGGTGATTAAGACAGACTTGTCTAGCTATTTCTCCTCCCAAGAAATTCCTTTCCTCAAGTGGAATTAAATTCATCTCTGCTTCTTCTGGGACTCAGGTTGACATCAAACTGTTAACATCTAAGATAAGATAAAGGAAAAAATTTCTATTTTTAGCCTTGTCACTCTTCTCATTTGGAAGAGTAGGTTATATTTTGAAGTCTAGCATGCTTAAACAGCAATTTTAGGTATTCTTCTTCCTAATCATTCCTCTCGATCCAAAAGGAATATGGTCATGTAATAGTGGCATGTCTCCAACATCCCTTTGCCTCTATCATTTGATGACTCACGATTCGGTCTAGTGCGAGCTTGATCGAGCCGAATTCATTGAAGAATGTTCGTGACGCATCTCAACAGGAGCTTTCCACTATTTCTGCATTCATATATGGATTTAGTGATTAGCTGCAAACCTGAGGTCTTGGCTATGACTAACTAAAATGAAGCTTCACAAGAAATCTCGACTTAATCGATAAATTCCCGCCAGAGCTCATGTTCCATGTCTTAACTTGACGACCATCCGAGAACAAGAATCCCGATTAGGTGGCACTTCATCAGAAATTTCGACTTACTCGACAAATTTCCTATGAAGTTTACTCTTAACTCTTTATTTCCTAGCGAGATTTTAGAGGTCACTATTAAAATGCAGAAAGATTCACTTCGAATGGCACGATCCGAAGCTTTTGGTGAATAAGGATAGAGGAAAATATTGGCTTCTAAGCCCAATATATAATCCTCGATAACTCATCATGCTGAGAGGAATAGCATGGCTAGTCCAATTCAAACGGTAGTTGGTAACAGCAAATCAAATCCGTTGATAGCTGAGGGTATGCTAAAAATCTTAAAAGACCAGATCGCATTTGATTCTTCCAGAATCTTCTACCAATTCCTTCCCATGATATAGTAGATCCACAAAGCAAATACGTCATGTTAAAGCTTTCACCTCTGACTTTTCCATATGTAAGGATGACATGCCTTCAGTCGCATGGTCCTCTTTTCGATCAGTCGAAGCTTGACTTCGCAACCCGTTCATCCAAATATTCAGATAAATTAACTATATGAGTTTATCTGATGACTTATCAAGCCAAGCACATTGAAGAAGGCTAGAGACACATCTTTGCAAAACTTTTCCAGTGTTTCTATATTCATGCAAATGTGTGGCAACAGATCAATCAATCGATAGTTAAGGAAAAGCCCCCTAGGGGCAGGTGGAACCTCTTTATCAAATTCCCCTCGAAGGGTACAAATAATTATTCCCTCTAGAGAGAATTCATTTTAGAAGTATTATTCTCCTATTTTCCAATGGGATTACTTCAATCCCTAAAAAAAGTTTGGAACACTACCTTCTATTCCCCGGCGGAATTCCCTAGCAATATTCTTACATTTGAAGAGATCGGTCAATTCCACCAAAGTTCCTTTCAATTCTTATCCATGGAATGGGAGGACCACATATAACTATATTTTCCAATGAAATGAACTATAGATCAAGTCTGTCACATTAATATTAAACCTCTGACAGTAAAATCCGATATATTCCCAGCGGATGGAACTCTACTTGTCATTCTTCTCTATAGAATGGCAGGTCCACTCAAATTACGCAGATCAATGCTCGTCACATTAACATTATACCTCTGACAGCTTTCTTTCAGAACTCATAGGGAATGAGTGTTTCTCTATTGATCGGGGCGGAACTAGCACTCAAAAGTGTGTATTAGGTAAAACCGATGTAAAAGCTCGGATGTGCTAATATACCCTCGATACTTCCGTTATAGCATTGGCTCAACGGGTCGTATCCACAGGGAAGGGAGGCGATAGAAGCATTGACAGTTTCTATTCCCGTTATTTGTTAACAATTCTTCTTTGTTGAAAGAATGAAAAAGAAAGTGAAAAGAAAGGAAAAGGAAATCCAGAATGTGGTAGGTGAGGAGAGCGATGAAAACGTCGAAGAAAACCAAAATAGAAGTGGTTTGGAAAACAAAATAGAAAATAGAATGGAACAAAGATGAACTAAGAAGGATGGTAAAAACACCGATAGAAAAATGATAAAAGAAGTTTGGAAAACGGTTTCTAAAACAAGCTAAAAGAAAACTCATGGCTACTAACTACTAAATACTCCACTAACCATGCTAACCTCTTCGAGATAGTTTCCTCACATTTTGATCCTCGGCCATCACAATCCTTGGCTCCAAGAGACGATACAAAGCATGGCTCATGGATGGTTCTTCACATTCAAAACATTGCATCAAGAACAAGCTAATACAAGCATCACTCATTACACTACTAGCATGAAATAAAAGAGAGTTAGCTTCGTTAGCAAGTTAGCAAGTTAGCAAGTTAGATGTTAGAACCCATCATCTTTGGCCATCAATGGCTCTTGCAAGAACAAGGCCTTGTAGAGGCAACCCGATTCATGTGGATTATCAAGTAAGTGGTTAGATGGTTAGTGGTTAGTAGTTAGATTGCCATGAGAAGAAAAACTAGCAAGAAATCATGTAGAAGGTGAAGGAGATTACATTGGAAGAGAAAGGAGGCATCTTTACATAGAGTGTCACTCTCTATTACATCAATCCCTTGCTTTCTCTCTCTAGAAATCACTCAGCCCTACTACAATGATCTAAAAGAAATAAAAATATAAGAAATGAAGAACACTCACCTACACTACTCCTAAAATCTGCACCTACTCTTAAAAATGAAGACTCCTCTCGATTTGGGCTACTGCAGGGCTTTTTATAGGCAGAAGATGCTTCCAAAAGACGAGACGGGGCCACGCGTCAAAAATCGACGCGTGGCTCCACTGGAATGCCGCGGATCCGCAAGGATTGCCGCGGATCGGCGGCAATTCCAGAGAGTTGGGTCTCTGGATTTCGTCAGGACGTTCCTCTGGCCTCGTGAATTGTCAGGGTATATTCGATTTCTGGTAATTGTACCCGAATATTCGTCTAACAAGCGCAGGAGTCTAGGTTCAATGCATCTTCTAGAGAATCCTTTGCTTGGCCTCCAAGTAATGCGGGATTAATTACCCTTAATTGGGTCTAATTAAGCTCTTATTCCATCTTTACCCTTGGACTTTGGATCTACCTGCAATAAAGACCAAAACACGGTTTAGACGACTATTTATTCATAAAACTGTGAGAGAATGCGACATGATAATGCAGAATTGTAGACTAATCACACCCCCACACTTATTCTTTTGCTCGTCCCGAGTAAAACAGAAAAGAAAAAAACTATACTACAAGGGTTATTACACCACTTTCGCAGGTGACGCGATTGCACTGAGCGTGTGCAATAAGCCGTTAAACCTCTAGGTTACCCTAGAGGAGGAGTGTTGTCTCCTGAGGGTTTTCAGCGGATTGCACCCACAAAATCCATAAAGAAAGAAGACAAATGTTAGTATTTTAAAAACGCATTTTGAAAGAGAGACAAGTTTATGAAATATTTTTGCAAAAATATAAGTGATCTAAGGTCATAAGGCCACCAAAAATCATTCTTTCTTAAACTTAGTCTCCATGCAAGATCTTGTCTTCAATTAAGGTAAGAATTCAAAATTGGATTGAATATTTTATCTTTCATAAAACCTAGATAATATGCACTCTGTGATAGTGAAGATTTCTGGGATTTCAACTCTAACCATCAAGCCATTTATTTATATTTTTTTCCTTTTTCTTCCCTTAGTTTTCTTAGGCTTTCTAGTCACCCATGTAGCGAGCCTATAACTGATGACTCCCAAACCAGATAGTCCTAGGGCACCAGATGAGAAAACATCCCTCGGATTAAAGGACTCGAGTAAACAAGGCCACAAAACTAAAGGGGATTATTTGCTTCTTTTGACCACCGTTAGGCGTGAATAATCATGCTTCTTGAGGCAAAATTATCCAGCTTAATAAGTGATGTTTTATTTATATATATATATATTTTTTTTTGGCATTTTTGGTCTTTGTTTCCATCCCAAAAATTGTGTAAGTGCGATGTGCACACTATCTAAGGCAAAAAATTCAAGATAAAATTATCTCCCCAATTTATCTTACTTAGCCTATAATTTTAAACAAGATCCATTATTTCGACTAGGTTTAAGATGTCATAATTAAGGCTTTCTTAATTTCTAAGATCATCTTAATTTTCTTAAAAATAGATCAAAACTTTGTCTCTTATTTCAAAAAGTTTTTAAAGAAAGAGAAAATTCCTATCCAAAAGGGAAGATTTCTAAAAGTATCCTAAAAGAAGTGTAAAAGAAAGAAAATCTAAAAACTCTATGTTAGTAAACCCTCCCCCACACTTATCTCATGCATTGTCCTCAATGCATCGTGATGTATGTATGCATGAAACAAATAGAGAGGGAAGGAAAAAATCACCTCAAGGTGGTGGTTCCGGTGGCGGTCTGATTGGTCCACGAAAGGCAGCCCAATCATTCTTGCGTGGAGTCCGGAGGAACCCACCAGAAACCTCCAAGATACAACCCACTAAAAGATATATGCATTTATGATTTTTATTACAAATTTTACCCCATCTAATTTCCAAATTTTCAAAATAATTTCGGAGTCAAATTTATGAACACCCTTGTCCCATAAAGAAATGATTGATTTGGACTCAGGAAGTATGGGAACTAATATCGACTCAGAAAAAAGACTTAAATCAAGTAGAGATTCGAGAGTCGAGATTGGTTCAGGAAGTGGGTCCAAATCAAGAAGATGAAGCTCAGGTCCACATTCATTTCCCCATGATGGAATGTGACTTTCTAAGAGTGGTGATTCAAGTTCAGGAATGACAGGTATGGGAATCAAAACTGACTCTAAAATGTTGCTCAAATTGGGTAACAAAACAGGAGTCAATAGTGATTCGGGAATTTGAACAAGATCTCAAATTGGAGGATCAAAGTCACATTCCTCATTCAGTTCAATTCCACAAAAGTGAGAACTTGCCAATTTATCAATGGGACTTTCAAAAGTATGAAATTGGTCAAGTTCAATATGATCATCATAAGAGATTGGTGATTCAATTTCACAATGGATAGGCACTGGATCCAATACTGACTCGGGAAATGAAGTGAAATCAAGTGAAGACACTGGAGTCATAATTGAATCAGGAAGTAGAATTGAATCACTAATTTGAGTTTCATGATCATATTCATGCTCAAGTTCAATTTCAGGAAAAGGATAACTTGCTAAAATGTCAATGGGATTTAAAGTTTGGACAAGTTCAAGTGGGTGTGCTAAAATTGAATCTTGATTTCCAAAATGACAAGAGTCTTGGGTCATATCAATAGAGTTTGGCATAGTTAAATTGGTCAAAGGTTGATAAGATGGAGTTTCCTCATTCCTAAAAATGTTAACCAATTGACTCAATTGTTCTTCCACCCTATTGATAAACTCGGCATGTGATTTTTGATATTGTAATAAAGACTCCTGCAAGATATCCAAACTCTTGTCTAGATATGATGTATCTCCAAGTGGTTGCTCTAGAATGGGAGTATAAGAATCTTGGTTTTGGAAATTTTGTGAAGAATGTGAGTCAAAAATGTGTTGAGATTGAAGCTTAGACTCACACAAGAGTTCTTTACTCGTTTCCAGGACAGATGGTTGTTCATTATGAAGAGGTGGAACTGAGTAAGACTCTTGAAAATACAGTGGAATTGGAGAGGCTAATGTTTCTTGGAGTTGTTGCTCGGCCCTTTGTAGATTGGCTTCTAAACTCTTTAGTAACTCAGATTTTTCTTTAACGGGAGGTGCAGAAAAAGGAGTATAAGAAGCGAAATCGGGGTATGAATATTGTGCAAATTGTGGACTAGGTGGATATGGTGGACAAGGAGGTTGAAAATTTGACTCGGGGTACGTGAATCCCCATTGACTCTGTGAAGAGTTGAAATTATTTTGGAAATTATAGTCATAAGAATGTGGGTATGGGTTGTATTGATTCGGATAAGGCCAACCCGGTGTATTTGGTTGGTGCATATTATAAAACGCCAGGTTGGAATTATCCGAATAGTATGGAGTCGGTGTGAAATATGGATTCATGTTCGGATTGAAAGAATTGTTATTGTTGAATGCCATTTCACAAACAATCACAAACAAAAAGAAAAATCAAACAACACACAAAAAGAAAAGAAAAATCAAAACCAAGCCAATAGGAGGGTTGACCTAGACCTATATGAAATGTCCCTAGGGGCCAATGTATATTCAAATTTTATTAGGGCTTGGGTTGTGTGAGTGGGGAGATGATTTTTTGGGCTAAGGAAGGGTTATGAAATCCCACCTTATCTTGTTTGGGTTTTGCCCTTAATTTAATTCGTGCAAGTGTGCAATATAGACAAGAATATAACACAAAGCGATAAATCACCCACGTGTTTATCCTAGGCTATATGCAATGTCATATGTACATCTCCATCCAAATCACAACAATCAGAACAAATATAGAATATTGGAATTGAATTGACAAGTGCCTAAATGCAAATGTCTAAACCGTTTTAAAAGCGTCCAAATTCCGTATTTTAGTTCTTTATTTTATTATGGTGTGTAGGCAATCAAAGCAAGAAAGATAGCAGTACAAATCAACTAGCTATTACAAGATACACATCCCAGAACAAACAAGATACAACATTATTGCACAATGGCCGCGTTTGCGCGGCAGATGTCGCGATTTCGCGGCTTTTGTTTAGAAACTGGGGCCCTGCTTTCAAGAGCAGGGAGATACAAAGCTAGCTTATGTTCTGAAATATTAAGAACCTGTAAATATTGCCCTGCACACCAAAACAGAGAAGACAAGGTTAACAAAAACGTGAAAACAAAACTATTCCCTTCCCCGGCAACAGCGCCAAAAATTTTGATCGTGGGCGGAACTAGCACTCAAAAATGTGTGTTTATGAAATCAAATGAAAAGCTCGAATGTGCTAATGTACCCTCGATACTTCCGTTATAGCATTGGCTTAACGGGTCGTATCCACAGGGAAGGGAGGCGATAGAAGCATTGACAGTTTCTATTCACGTCTTTTGTTAACACTTCTTCTTTGTTGAAAGAATGAAAAAGAAAGTGAAAAGAAAGGAAAAGGAAATCCAGAATGTGGTAGGTGAGGAGAGCGATGAAAACGTCGAAGAAAACCAAAATAGAAGTGGTTTGGAAAACAAAATAGAAAATAGAATGGAACAAAGATGAACTAAGAAGGATGGTAAAAACACCGATAGAAAAATGATAAAAGAAGTTTGGAAAACGGTTTCTAAAACAAGCTAAAAGAAAACTCATGGCTACTAACTACTAAATACTCCACTAACCATGCTAACCTCTTCGAGATAGTTGCCTCACATTTTGATCCTCGGCCATCACAATCCTTGGCTCCAAGAGACGATACAAAGTATGGCTCATGGATGGTTCTTCACATTCAAAACATTGCATCAAGAACAAGCTAATACAAGCATCACTCATTACACTACTAGCATGAAATAAAAGAGCATGAAATAAAAGAGAGTTAGCTTGGTTAGCAAGTTAGCAAGTTAGCAAGTTAGATGTTAGAACCCATCATCTTTGGCTATCAATGGCTCTTGCAAGAATAAGGCCTTGTAGAGGCAACCCGATTCATGTGGATTATCAAGTAAGTGGTTAGATGATTAGTGGTTAGTAGTTAGATTGTCATGAGAAGAAAAACTAGCAAGAAATCATGTAGAAGGTGAAGGAGATTATATTGGAAGAGAAAGGAGGCATCTTTACATAGAGTGTCACTCTCTATTACATCAATCCCTTGCTTTCTCTCTCTAGAAATCACTCAGCCCTACTACAATGATCTAAAAAGAAATGAAAATATAAGAAATGAAGAACACTCACCTACACTACTCCTAAAATCTGCACCTACTCCTAAAAACGACGGCTCCTCTCGGTTTGAGCTACTGCAGGGCTTTTTATAGGCAGAAGATGCTTCCAGAAGACGAGACGGGGCCACGCATCAAAAATCGACACGTGGCTCCACTGGAATGCCGTGGATCCGCAAGGATTGCCGCGGATCCGCGACAATTCCAGAGAGTTGGGTCTCTGGATTTCGTCAGGACGTTCCTCTGGCCTCGTGGATTGTCAGGGTATATTCGATTTCTGGTAATTGTACCCGAATATTCATCTGACAAGCGCAGGAGTCTAGGTTCAATGCATCTTCTAGAGAATCCTTTGCTTGGCCTCCAAGTAATGCGGGATTAATTACCCTTAATTGGGTCTAATTAAGCTCTTATTCCATCTTTACCCTTGGACTTTGGATCTACCTGCAATAAAGACCAAAACACGGTTAGACGACTATTTATTCATAAAACTGTGAGAGAATGCGACATGATAATGCAGAATTGTAGACTAATCACATATCCCCAGTGGAGTTCTCCAATAAATGACTTCTTGAAAATCCCTCTGAAAGTCACAAGTTGCCACGTTAATGATTACCTCTGATAGCTCCCTATAGATTCCCCATGGAGTCTAAGAAAACGCTAAATTCTCTCTCCAAAATTCTCACAGAATATCCATTTCCCGGAGAGGTATCAAGTTGTCACATTAATGATTACCTCTGATAATTTCTAGGAGTGTTGTCTCCTATCTTTCCCAGCTTGATTGTCATGTTAATGCATACCTCTGACAGCTCCCCATGGAGTCTAAGAGAATGCTTGATTCTCTCTTCAAAATCCTCACGGAATATCCATTCCCTGGAGAGGTATCAAGTTGTCACATTAATGATTACCTTTGATAATTTCTAGGAGTGTTGCCTCCTATCTTCTCCAACTTGATTGTCATGTTAATGTTTACCTCTGACAACTCTTTAAAGTATCTCCCCGCAGAATCTGTAGGAATGATAATTTCTTTCTAAAATCCTCATGGGATTCTTTTTAACTCCCTAGTGATTTTTTTAATAGATTCCCCTTGGAGTCTTTTCAACACCTTTTTCAGTCCCCAATGGACTCTTTGGTTGTCACGTTAACATTATACCTTGACAATTTCTTCCTAAACTCCAACGAAATGCTAGATTCTCCATGGAGTATCAAATCACATTCCCCAGTGGAATAACTCTTTTTGCCTTCATGTCCAGTTCACCACCTCTGAATGGCAGGACTTTAAGTCTAACGTTTTTTAGTTGGTTATATCCAGTTTATCACCTCTGAACCGATGGATGCCCAGATCTCTTTCCCTCTATAGTACTCAAACTGTCATGTCCAGTTTGCCATCTCTGAATAGATGAATCCATAACCCTGTTCTTCTTTCCCCTGTCAGGGTCGGGAGTCCTTGCCATCAAGTTAGTCAATCATCTATGAATAGCGAATTGCGAGCCTAGTGTCTTTTAGTCAGTCATGTCCAGTTTATCACCTCTAAACTAATGGGTACCCAGATCTAATTCACCCTTGCAGTCCCTAATGGACTTGCTTTCATGTTAATATTATGATCTCTGGCAGCAGATTTAGAATTTGGCGTGTCTTAGTCTATCAAGTCCAGTTTATCACATCTAAATAGATGGGTCCCTAAAATCGAGTTTATCTTTCTTTTATTGTTATGTCCAGTTCGTCACCTCTGAACGACAAAATTTTAAGCTTAGTGGCTTCTTAATTGGTTATGTCCAGTTTATCACCACTGAACTAACAAATAGCCAAGTCTCATTCTTTAGTCTAGTAGGGACTATTTTTACCATCATGTCCAGTCTATCACCTCTGAATGGTAGGGCTCCGAATTCGGTAAGTTCTAATCGGTTATGTCTAGTTCTTCACCTCTAAACCAATCGATGTCCAGATTTCATCATTTAGTATGGACTTCTTTTGCTATCAAGTTAGTCAATCACTTCTGAATAGCAAGGGCTCTGAGTTTGGTGGTTTCTTAATCAGTTATGTCCACTCAATCACATCTGAGCTGACAGATAGCCAAACTCATCGCCTGTCCACTTCGGACTTTCTTTTGTCATTATATCCAGTTTGTCACCTCTGAATGATAAAATTCTGAGTCTGGTAAGCCCTAATCAGTTATGTCCAGTTCGTCACGTCTGAACTGATAGATTTCAGATCTCACTCCTGGTCCAGTAGGAACTATCTTACCGTTGTTATATCCAGTTTATCACCTTTGAACAACGAACTCCTTTTTTGGTGATTCCTAACTTGTCACATCTAGTCAATCACCTCTGAACAGACGAATTCCTAGACCTACACTCTTTTATCTCCAGTGGATTCTCTTTCCTAAACTAACTTTATCATATTCTTAACCTCAATGTTAGTCTTGGTGTTAGTCTTGGTTTTAATTCCTTCGGGAATTTTACTTAGTGAAATTTCATCCCTTCAATTCTTTTCAAAGAACTTACATGTTAAGGTTTTCTCATATGAAAAACTTATGTTACTTATGGGTAATTATGCAAGCAAGCAAAGAACAAAGAAGGAAGAGAAAGACACCAGACAAGTCATTGGTCAAAAAGTAGATTTTATTGATTGATAAAAAGTACAAAAAAGAGAAGATAAAAGATGTTACAAATAAAGATTGTCTCTCATAAATTTGATCTTTGCCTCAAGAGCAGACAACCTATTATTTCTCTCCTCTTCGGCCTTCAGCATGGTTTCCGCTCCTCCCAGTTGAATGCAACCATTGTCTCCAAACGGGATTTGAGCTCCTTTAAACATGTCCTCTTCTCTGCAACCGAGCGTTGGATCTTGATGCTCTCAGCTGTCATCTCTTCCAGGAAACAGATGGTTTCAGCTTGACTCATCGGCTCAGCTTTGGAGAGGATAAGGTTGGCTTTTGCAATCATCTCCTTTGCTTTCTTGATCTGATCCTTCGCAGCATCAAGCGCTTCATTAGAGACAACCATCACCTCCGCAACCTAAGCCTCCCCGGCTTCCAGGGATTTTAGCTCCTGAGAAAGTGCCTCTACCTCTTGGGACATCTCTAGATAGTTCTTTTAAATCTGTTTTATGAGACGTTCTGATTTAGCTTCAACCAATAGAGTGAGGTTTAACTGCCTCAGGTTACTCCATTCACTAATGTCCTTTTCAAGATTGGTAATCAGTTCTTCCAAGATCTCAGCTTCGCTGATCCCTCCAACATTCCAGATACTTTCTATCAATCAAGAGAATATGGGTCTCCAAAAAGCAAAAGAAGTGCGGGTGATTTTGAAAATCATGGGGAGACATCGCTTCAAGCTTTTGTAGAAGCCTTCCATGAGGTCTCCGATGAATTCATCTTGGGAATCAGACTCGATCGGTGGAAGTGTGATGGCTGCAGGAGGGCTCTGCTGAGGCAAGGCCATTGTGGATGACTCTAGGAAAGCTGGGGTCACAGCTATTGAATCAATCTTCAGAAAAGGAGTCTTCAGAGGAACAATTTCCAAGAAGTGGAAGTCAGGTGCTAAGACTGGCCTAATGATTAGCATCGAAGAACCAGCTTAGGTGGCCTCTATCAAGTCAGAAGCCGAAGGACTAGAAAGAGCTGGCGGGATTGAAGATGACTCCATTTCAGGCTCTGGCTGATCTTCACTTTGCTCCGGTGTTATCTGAGTAGGTGAGATAGGTTTTGTCCCGACTGTTGCCACTGATAAGTCCGCCTGTGTGGCCTGTAGCTGAACTATTTTGATGAACAAGGCTCAACAACACGGGATCGATCACTGGTGGAGCAACTTCATCCTCTAATTCAGGCTCTGACGCCATCGGAGGAGCAACTTCTAAAGGAGCTTCTGCAAAACTTTTGGGTTTTAGTAGTGAACATAGCAAACGTTTGCTAAAGTTTAGACACTTCAATCATTAATTACAGAGGTCGAGGTTGTGAAAATAACCTCAGATCTAGCCACCTCATCTTGGGAGGTTTCAATGAAGACATGCTCAGTAGTGGTGACATGCTCGGTCGCAGAAACTTCGACAGCAGGAGGAACCTCGAGAGCAGGCATTTTCGTAGGAGCAACCAGGAGAGGGATGTTCTTCATGGGGGCTTTAGAGGTTATGAGAGTTCCCAATCCTCAGTTTCATCTCTTTGAGTGGTTACCTCAATATGGGCAGAAGACTCGATGTCTGGTATCTCTCCCTCAGGACTTTTAGGATTGAGATAATCGCCCACATCTTCTGTATGATGTGAGAAAAGGTCATTATTGTAAGTACACCAAGAGGGGGGTGAATAGGTGTACGGCTAATCTAATGAACAAAATGAGAAAATTAAAAACTAATTTGCAACACACTTAATGTAAACAACGAGTGTAGCCGAATTCCCGGTGAAGGGCTCTGGACTAACTCCTATTGATTCCTCTGAATAAGAGTTAAGGTGCTATATGAAGCTCTCGTGGTTAAACACAAGTGAGGCACACACAAACAAGCCAAGCATATAATATATGAATGAGCAATATGAAATGATGCAAGGCACAATATAAAAGAGAGAGTTAGAGTCAATGGATCAAACGCAAACACACGAATATGTTTCGAGGTTCGAGCACACAGCTCTACGTCCCCGCCTTCACACAGAAGGATTTTCAATCCACTAACTTGTCCACACAGGACTCCCACACAGGGAACCTCCACTGAGGATTTGGGGCAATACAACCTGGAGTACACAACTCCTCTCTCAACCGAATACAACCTCTCACTAGAGGCAACACAAACACCACCTCACACAAGAGGGGTAGGCACTTAGCCAATACAAAATGATCACCTCACACTTGAAGGATTCCAATACAAACTCCACCTCTCACTAGAGGGAGCTAAACACAATCTCCACCTCTCACTAGAGGGAGCCAACCACAACTTCCACAATCACCTCACAATAGAGGGATACCAAATCAATCACCTCTCACTAGAGGGATATCACAATGAAGAAAGTTTATAACTTGGTGGTCTATCTCAACAACAAACCAATTTTTTCACAAAATAAAGATCCTAATAGATAGGATAGTAAGATAGGCTCAAGTGTGGAAAATAAAGAGTTTGGAAACAAAAACACAAAGAAAAATACTTGGGAAAACGACTAAGTATTTGATAGAAATGAAGAACAAAACAAATATCCCAAATCTATATTTTCCTTTGATTTTTCCAACCCTTTAAAACAAATAAAGATCAAAACTTTAAAGCTCTAAAAACTCTTTTTAAAACTTGTAATAAAAAACTAGAGAAGCTCTGAAATTTTGACTCTTGAAAACTTGGTGAAAAACATCCAAGGATTGGGGTATTTATAACCCCAATCAAAATTTGCCCGTTGGCAGCTGACTAGGCCCAGAATGTCCTTCCGGTCGACCGGCCAGTCGACCGGCCAACGGTCAAAAATTTGACCGTTGAGCCTGCCGGTCGACCGCCCTGTCGACCGTGCCCAGAACCAGAGAGCAACGGCTCTCTGGCCGGTCGACCGCCCGGTCGACCGGGGCAACCCGAGAGTGGGTTGCCTTCAGTCGGTCGACCGCTCGGTCGACCGGCCCAAAGGGCTGGCCTGCGTGCACGTTCTTGCGCACGTCGGTCGACCAGTCCGGTCGACCGCCAGAGCCTGGCAGGGCATTTTCAGAACTTGAAAACTGAGTTTTAATTACCAATTAAATCCCATAAAATCTTCTAAAAATTCATAAAAATAGTTTCAGTATAATACTTTGATATACAAACATGTGTGAAAAATTTCAACACATATTTCAAACAATTTGAACCATTTTTGTGACTTAGAAATTTTGCTGAAAACCAAAATCTGTATTTTTCAAAACTTAGATTTTTGAATTGAAAATTCGTTTTGTCCAAAACTCATTCAAATACAAAAACATGATATTGAAACAACATTTAGGCATATAGTATATGGATAGAATCCAATATACATGAAAGATATATATATATATATATATATATATATATATATATATATATATATATATATATATATATATATCAATGTTTTTTGACTTAAAATCTAAAAATACGTTTTGTTAAAATACCAAAACACCAAACTATCAAACTAAGTTTATTTAAATAGTTGAAGCATATATGTATATAGAACAAATCTAATATACATTAAACTATGTAAACTTTGTATTGATACTATCTATTCATGAAAACCAAGATTGATTAAACCAACAAACCGAAAACCAAATCATGAAACTTAAAACAAGTGTGTGTTGTGAACTTGAGCATGCCACACTATCTAATCTTTACACATGGATCTAAAACAAAAACTAAATTATGTACCGAGGTCTTCTTATAGAGCGCCGTCTCCAAGTCGACTCGATCCAAACGTGATCCACCGAACTTGACTCTAACGAGTGTTAGATATGAACTTTGACGCTCGGGCTCTTGAATCACCATGTGAAAAGCTCCAAAACACCTTTGTTGAAGCAAATCACCTACTAACATCTTGGCTAAATATCTGAAACTAAATATCACAAGATTATTAGTAAACATAACTACATGAGTTAATCATCATCAAAACTAGAGTGGAAAGCCTCTGGGCCAATAATCTCCCCCTTTTTGATGATGACAAAACTCATGGAGTTATATACGCATGGATTAAAGTTAAGCTTCAAGGAAGCTCCCCCTTAACTCATGCATAGCAATAAACAATAAATATGTGAAATGAATATTAAACATGAATATGCATAGACATGCATAAAACAATGAAATGAACATGCTTTTGATACCAAATAAAAAATATGCTCTTGATACCAATCATGAAATGCATCAACATGCATAAAACATAAAAACATGCATATAAACTCAAATACTTCTCCCCCTTTTTGTCAATCATCAACAAAGGGGTCCAAGAAAAAATCAATAAAAACAAGGTTCTCCCCCTTTTTGTCCGAAACAAAAAAAATACTCCAAGGGGTGAAATCAAAAACCAACATTATACCAATTAAAAAATATATCAATATAGTGCATCATGATACCAAATGTAAGTGAACACATAAGTAAACCAAAAAATTTTGAGGAATACCAATTGAAAGTAAATGAGGTATTGAAAATAAATCTTGAAGAAATCAATCAAAATTTTGATACCAAATGAAAGATGTAAACATATTAGATAATCTTGATTACCAATTGTAAGTAAACAAATAAAAAAATCTCGATACCAATTGTAAAAATTAGTACCAATTGAAAATATTATACACTTTTTGATATCAATTTGAAAAACATAAACCAATGGCAAGATATTTTTCATTTACCAATTGTAAGTATTTTTTATTTTGAGCATATGATACCAAATATAATCAATATCATCATAAAGTGTGGGAGTGGAATACAAAACCAATGAAAGATGAAATATGAATTTTCTCCCTCTTTATGAAATACCAATAAAATGATGCAAAAGCTTGTATAAGATACCAATTGAAAATAATCAATTGAAATATGATAGTCTTTTAAGAAATCAAGCTTAGCATAATCAAAATTTGTGCTCAAAGATATAGATATATAGTAAGCACAAATAAATCAATATAAATATGTATGGAAAATTTAATACAAATCGAAATTGATACTATTTGAAGAGTAAGCATACATATATAAAAACATATATATTGTAAGTACACCTAGAGAGGGTGAATAGGTGTACGGCTAATCTAATGAACAAAATGCGGAAATTAAAAACTAAATTGCAAACACACTTCGTGTAACCAACGAATGTAGCCGAATTCCCGGTGAAGGGTTCTGGACTAACTCCTCTTGATTCCTCTAAATAAGAGTTGAGGCGCTATATGAAGCTCTCGTGATTAAACACAAGAGAAGCACACACAACCAAGCCAAGCATATAATATATGAATGAGCAATATGAAATGATGCAAGGCACAAATAAAAGAGAGAGAGTTAGAGTCAATGGATCAAACGCAAACACACGAATATATTTCGAGGTTCGAGCACACAGCTCTACGTCCCCGCCTTCACACAGAAGGATTTCCACTAACTGTCCACACAGGACTCCCACACAGGGAACCTCCACTGAGGATTTGGGGCAATACAACCGGGGGTACACAACTCCTCTCTCAAACCGAATACAACCTCTCACTAGAGGCAATACACAACCAACACAAACACCACCTCACACAAGAGGGGTAGGCACTTAGCCAATACAAAATAATCACCTCACACTTGAGCGATTTCAACACCAACTCCACCTCTCACTAGAGGGAGCTAAACACAATTTTCACCTCTCACAAGAGGGAGCTAATCACAACTTCCACAATCACCTCACAATAGAGGGATACCAAATCAATCTCCTCTCACTAGAGGGATATCACAATGAAGAAAGTTTACAACTTGGTGGTTTCCACAACTACAAACTAATTTTCCCACAAATAAAAGATCCTATAGATAGGATAGCAAGATATGGCTCAAGTGCGAGAAAAACACAATGAATGGAAAATAAATACTCAAAGAAAATCCTTGGGAAAAACTAGAAATAAGTATGAAGAAGATAAACCAAAATACTTTTCCCAAAAACACTTTTCTTTGATTTTCTAAACCCTATAAAAACACCAAATCAAATGTAAACTTTAAAGCCCAAAACTCTTTTGAAACTTGTACAAAAAAAAATAGAGAGTATAGAAATTTTGACTCTTGAAAATCTGTCCAAAACAGCCCAAAGAACCCCATTATATAGGCCTAGAAAAAATCTAGCCGTTGGGATCCAGTCAGCAGCCTGAACGGCTGTCGGTCGACCGGCCCGGTCGACCGCCAACGGTCAAATTTCTGACCGTTGGGGCAGCGGGACCGGCCCGGTCGACCGTGGCCTGGAACAGAGAGCAGAGCTCTCTGCCGGTCGACCGACCCAGTTGACCGGGGCTTTCCAGAGAGCAGAAGCTCTCTTGCGATCGACCGGGTCGGTTGACCGGCCCTCCAGCCAAACTGGCGTGCACGTTCTGTGCACGTCGGTCGACCAACTCGGTCGACCGACTCCTGGCTCGGTCGACCGGTCCGGTCGACCGGCAGAAGCCAGAACAGGACTTTATAGGAAAAGAAAACTTGGCTTTTTGACTAAAATAAAATCCCATAAAATTTTTAAAAATCCACAAAAATAGTTTCAGTATAATACTTTGATATACAAACATGTGTGAAAAAATTCAACACATATTTCAAAGTATTTGAACCATTTTTGTGTTATATAAATTTTGCCGAAAACCAAATTTCGTATTTTCCAAAACTAAGATTTTTGAATTGAAAAATTGTTTTGTCCAAAACTCATCCAAATACAAAAACATGATATTTAAACAACTTGAAGCATGTTGTATATGGATATAATCCAATATACATGAAAGATATATATATCAATGTTTTTGACTTAAAATCCAAAAATATGTTTTGTTAAAATATCAAAACACCAAACTCATGAAATAGACTATCAAACTAAGTTTGTTTAAATAGTTGAAGCATAGATTTATATAGAACAAATCTAATATACATTAAACCATGTAAACTTGTATTGATACTATCTATTCATGAAAACCAAGATAGGTTAAACCGAAAACCGAAAACCAAATTCCAAAACATGAAACGTGTGTGTGTTGTGAACTTGAGCATACCACACTATCTAATCTTTAAAAATGGATCTAAAACATAAACTAAACTATGTACCGAAGTCTTCTTATTGAGCGCCGTCTCCAAGTCGACTCGATCCAAACGTGATCCACCGAGCTTGACTCCAACGAGTGCTAGATATGAACTTTGACGCTCGGGCTCTTGAATCACCATGTGAAAAGTTCCAAAACACCTTTGTTGAAGCTAATCACCTACTAACATCTTGATTAAATATCTGAAACTCAATATCACAAGATTATTAATAAACATAACTACATGAGTTAATCATCATCAAAACTAGAGTGGAAGGCCTCTGGACTAACAATCTCCCCCTTTTTGATGATGACAAAACTCATGGAGTTATATATGCATGGATTAAAGTTAAGCTTCAAAGAACCTCCCCCTTAACTCATGCATAGCAATAATCAATAAATATACGCAATGAATATTAAACATGAATATGCATAAAACAATGAAATGAACATTCTTTAGATACCAAAATAAAAACACATGCTCTTGATACCAATAAAAAACAAACTATGTTCTAGATTCTAGTATTCATGCTCTTGATACCAATATCAACAAAACATAAAACAAAATCTCCTGATACTAATATAAAAACATGCATATGAAACATGCATATGAACCAAATACTTCTCCCCCTTTTTGTCAATCATCAACAAAGGGGTGAAAGAAAACAATAAAACACGTTCTTCCCCTTTTTGTCTGAAACAAAAAAAATTCTTCAAGGGGTGAAATCAAAACAAAACATTATGATACCAATTAAAAAAATATATTAATATAGTGCATCATGATACCAAATATAATTAAACACATAGGTAAACCAACAAAAATTTTGAGGAATACTAATTGAAAGTAAATGAGGCATTGAAAATAAAGCTTGAAGAAATCAATCAAAAATTTTGATACCAAATGAAAGATGTAAACATATAGATAATCTTGATTACCAATTATAAGTAAACAAATAAAAAATCTTGATACCAATTGTAAAAATTAGTACCAATTGAAAATATTATACACTTTTTGATATCAATTTGAAAATATAAACCAATTGTAAGATATTTTTCATTTACCAATTGTAAGTGTTTTCATTATGAGCATATGATACCAAATTAAAATCAATATTAATTTTTCAATCATTTTTCATCATAAAGTGTGGGAGTAGAATACCAAAGGTAAACAAAATACCAATTGAAAGATGAAATACAAAATTTCTCTCCCTTTATGAAATACCAAAATAAAATGATGCATAAGCTTGTATAAGATACCAATTAAAAACATAATCAATTGAAATATGATAGTCTTTTAAGAAATCAAGCTTAGCATAACCAAAATTTGTTCTCAAAGATATAGATATATAGTAAGCACAATAAATCAATATATATATGTATGGAAATTTTAATACTAATCGAAATTGATACTATTTGAAGAGTAAGCATACATATATAAAAATATATATATGAGTATACAAAAATAATGTCAATATTGATACCAATTGAAACGATCCAATGATACCAATTGAAAACATAATAAGACCAAGTGTATAACTCATATTTCCTACCACCCATTTCATGCACATGTTTAAAATGGATTTTCAATGATAAGCATACAAGGCATGGTCTCCCAACCAACCGCCCTTAAATGGGTAGGGGTTTTCAAAAATGGGTTTGAAAATATAGTATGTTTGAAAAACTCTACCATATGAAGAATACAAACTAGTTATATGAAAATTTTGAAAAACTAGTACGAAATCCTTCAAGTAAGGAATAAAATAAAATTATATTCCATGAAAAACATGTAGATCACATGATCACCAAATACTCAAAGATCTATTAAAGCATATATAGTACTCATGAAACAAAATCATGAGAAAACATTAAATAAAGTGAGTGTATAAGTGTTATGTGAAACACATTATCATGAAACTAGGCAATCAAGCTCAAAATGAAATTTCTTAAAAACATGAAAATCATCAAAACTAGAATTCCTTCAAGGTATATGTATGTCATGTATAAACTAAAGAATACATACATATCCAAACATAACGAGTCCACAATAGTATATGCATGAAGGCAAGTGGCTCAAGGATGTATATGTATAACTAATAGTTTAGACAAGATAGACATATACATGAAGTAAAACATAAACATGAAAAACATGTACAAAATGGGAATACAAGTCAAATGTATGAATCATTAAAACTAGGCTATACTAGTACATCTAATGGGTACAAATGATCGTTTAAGCACAAACATATAAAGGTCTATTTGTGGCTCACTAGTTGTACAAGTATATATATCTAAGTTTTAATGAAAACTAACATCTAAACATGTAGTCAAAACATGAAGCATAGAATCAAAACATGAAGTGCAAATGTTTAAACAAAACTCATATGATCATTATGTATATGAACATTTATTAGAGCTAGGACATACACATTAGTTAAAACAAATGTGAAAACACAAAGGTATACATCCATATTAAACATTGGTGTCTCAAATATTAATCATGTATATCATAGAACTAATAAACATGGCATATGACAAAATGAACATTAAAACATGACATGCTAAAAATCAACAATATGAAAGGCATGTAAACATAAATGAGGAGTAAGAGATCGTTACAAAAATCATAAGGGCCACTCTCCATGTCTCCAAAATGTGGTGGTCCTTCCACCAAACTCCCCTTGAAAGTGATACATCTAAATTGTCCTCTTTAAGCTCGGAACGCATCCACCTCAAGGTACCATCACTCTCATGTTATGCGAGAGCTCACACCTACATCAAATACAATAGGGGTGGTCTTTGGTACCCATACTCTTTTGGGTCCATGGGGGTTAGTTCCTTTTCTAACCCAAATAAATTTAGTTGCTAAATTTACATCATGTAACTTATCATAGCAAAATTTAGTAAGGTGGCCCTTACGTCCACAATGTGTACAAGTGTACACATGAGCATACATCGTGTTATGAGAGTGAACGTGGGAAGCATGTGTATGCCGTGGTTTGTGTGCATGTATAGATGGAATTTATTTCTTGCGAAACATGAATTCCAAACATGTGTGGTTCATGGCACAATGGCTCAAAGTGGAGCCCAAACAATCCACATTCTTCTTTAACAAGTTTATATCATTTTCAATGTTAGAAGAAGTGGAGCATGCAATAGGTGTGCTAGAATGTGAAGCTACACTAGCATGGCAAACATGTGAATCTATATCATTTTGCAAAATAGTATTTTTCTTTGAAAACAAATCCAAATCCTTTGAAATTGAAGCAATTTTTATTTTCAAAGAATCATTCTCTTTTAAAATAAAATCAAGTTTTGAAGTTAAAGATTCATTTTTCTTCAAAACATTTTCACAATCATTTTTATTTTTCAAAATTTCATTTTCTTTTAAGGCAAGATCAAGTTTGGATTTCAATGAATCCCTTTCATTAGAAATCTCCACTTTCTCTTGCAAAATAAAATTGGTTTTGAACGTAAATCCTTATTTTCTTTGTTAAGTTCAAAACTCTTCTTTTTCAAAAGATTATATTTTTCTAACAATTTTTCACAAACAATTGAAAGTTCTTCAAAGGCATTGGCATCAATATATTCATTACTAGAAGAACTAGCATCATCATTATCTAATTGAGATTCCGAATATACCTCAAGGGAGTCATTCCCTTGGACCATGTAGCATTATTGCTCGGATTCTCCACTAGATTCATCCTCCACAAAGTTGGGCGTTTGAAGCTCGGAGGAAGTCAACGTGTACCACACTGCAAAGGCGGAATCACAGTTAGAAACTAAGCACAAATATTCTTTGTTAAGCGTGCTTCTAAGTGCCTCAAGGGTTTGTGCATTGGCCTCTATATGCTTGCTATCACCAAGATAGGATTTCTTGGTAGCGGCAAAGAAAACATGCAAGCCTAGGGTTTTCAGGTACATGGACATCCTAAATTTTCACATGTTAATGTTGGAGACATCAAACATGGGAGGTGTCAAGCAATCCATGAGTGTGTGTAAACAATATAAGTGTGCAAATGTAAATGATAGATTAGCAAACTAAGATCACACTCCTAAGTGGTTAAACCAAATATCAGGAGCGTAGGCTCTGATACCAATTGTAAGTATACCTAGAGGGGAGTGAATAGGTGTACGACTAATCTAATGAACAAAATGCGAAAATTAAAAACTAAATTGCAAACACACTTCGTGTAACCAACGAGTGTAGCCGAATTCCCGGTGAAGGGCTCTGGACTAACTCCTCTTGATTCCTCTGAATAAGAGTTGAGGCGCTATATGAAGCTCTCGTGGTTAAACACAAGTGAGGCACACACAACCAAGCTAAGCATATAATATATGAATGAGCAATATGAAATGATGCAAGGCACAAATAAAAGAGCGAGAGTTAGAGTCAATGGATCAAACGCAAACACACGAATATGTTTTGAGGTTCGAGCACACAACTCTACGTCCCGCCTTCACACAGAAGGATTTCCACTAACTTGTCCACACAGGACTCCCACACAGGGAACCTCCACTGAGGATTTGGGGCAATACAACCGGGAGTACACAACTCCTCTCTCAACCGACTACAACCTCTCACTAGAGGCAATACACAACCAACACAAACACAACTTCACACAAGAGGGGTAGGCACTTAGCCAATACAAAATAATCACCTCACACTTGAGGGATTCCAACACCAACTCCACCTCTCACTAGAGGGAGCTAAACACAATCTCCACCTCTCACAAGAGGGAGCTAACCACAACTTCCACAATCACCTCACAATAGAGGGATACCAAATCAATCTCCTCTCACTAGAGGGATATCATAATGAAGGAAGTTTACAATTTGGTGGTTTTCACAACCACAAACTAATTTTCCCACAAATAAAAGATCCTATAGATAGGACAGCAAGATATGGCTCAAGTGTGAGAAAAACACAAGGAATGGAAAATAAATTCTCAAAGAAAATCCTGGGAAAAACTAGAAATAAGTATGAAGAAGATAAACCAAAATACTTTTCCCAAAAACACTTTTCTTTGATTTTTCAAACCTTATAAAAACACCAAATCAAATGTAAACTTTAAAGCCCAAAACTCTTTTAAAACTTGTATAAAAACACTAGAGAGTATAGGAATTTTTGGCTCTTGAAAATCTGTCCAAAACAGCCCAAAGAACCCAAATATATAGGCCAAGAAAAAAATCTAGCCGTTGGGATCCAGTCAGCAGCCTGGACGGCTGTCGGTTGACCGGCCCAGTCGACTGCCAACGGTCAAATTTCTGACCGTTGGGGTAGCGGTCGACCGGCCTAGTCGACCGTGGCCTGGAACAGAAAGCAGAGCTCTCTGCCGGTCGACCGACCCGGTCGACCGGGGCTTTCCAGAGAGCAGAAGCTCTTTGGCGGTCGACCGGGTCGGTCGACCGGCCCTCCAGCTAAATTGGCGTGCACGTTCTGTGCACATCGGTCGACCGACTCGGTCGACCGACTCCTGGCTCGGTCGACCGGTCCGGTCGACCGGCAGAAGCCAGAACAGGACTTTATAGGAAAAGAAAACTTGGCTTTTTGACTAAAATAAAATCCCATAAAATTTCTAAAAATCCACAAAAATAGTTTCAGTAAAATACTTTGATATACAAACATGTGTGAAAAACTCAACACATATTTCAAACTATTTGAACCATTTTTGTGTTATATAAATTTTGTCGAAAACCAAATTCCATATTTTTCAAAACTAAGATTTTTGAATTGAAAAATCGTTTTGTCCAAAACTCATCCAAATACAAAAACATGATATTTAAACAACTTGAAGCATGTTGTATATGGATATAATCCAATATACATGAAAGATATATATATCAATGTTTTTGACTTAAAATCCAAAATATGTTTTGTTAAAATACCAAAACACCAAACTCATGAAATAGGCTATCAAACTAAGTTTGTTTAAATAGTTGAAGCATAGATGTATATAGAACAAATCTAATATACATTAAATCATGTAAACTTGTATTGATACTATCTATTCATGAAAACCAAGAAAGGTTAAACCAAAAATTGAAAACCAAATTCTAAAACATGAAACGTGTGTGTGTTGTGAACTTGAGCATACCACACTATCTAATCTTTACACATGGATCTAAAACATAAACTAAACTATGTACCGAAGTTTTCTTGTAGAGCGCCGTCTCCAAGTCGACTCGATCCAAACGTGATCCACCGAGCTTGACTCCAACGAGTGCTAGATATGAACTTTGATGCTCGGGCTCTTGAATCACCATGTGAAAAGCTCCAAACACCTTTGTTGAAGCTAATCACCTACTAACATCTTAATTAAATATCTGAAACTCAATATCACAAGATTATTAGTAAACATAACTACATGAGTTATTCATCATCAAAATTTGAGTGAAAGGCCTCTGGGCCAACATATATGAGTATACAAAAAGAATGTCAATATTAATACCAATTGAAAAGATCCAATGATACCAATTGAAAACATGATAAGATCAAGTGTATGACTCATATTTCCTACCACCCATTTCATACACATGTTTAAAAAAATGTTCAATAATAAGCATACAAGGCATGGTCTCCCAACCAACCGCCCTTTAAATAGGTAAGGGTTTTCAAAAATAAGTTTGAAAATATAGTATGTTTGAAAACTCTACCATATGAAGAATACGAACTAGTTATATGGAAAATTTGAAAAACTAGTAAGAAATCCTTCAAGCAAGGAATAAAATAAAATTATATTTCATGAAAAACATGTAAATTACATGATCACCAAACACTCAAAATCTATATAGCACAAATTTTACTCATGAAAATAAAAATCATGAGAAAACATCTAATATGAGTGTACAAGTTATGTGAAAAACATAATCATGAAAATGTCAATTTAGCTCAATATGAAATTCCTTAAAACATGAAAATCATCAAAACTAGAATCCTTCAAGGTATATGTATGTCATGTACAAACTAAAGTATACATACATATCCAAACATAAATGAGTCCACAAAAGTATATGCATGAAGGCAAGTAACTCAAAGATGTATATGTATAATTAATAGTTTGGACAAAATAGACATATACATGAAGTTAAACATAAACATGAAAAACATGTACAAAATTAGAATACAAATCAAAATGTATGAATCATCAAAACTAGACTATATTAGTAACATCTAATAAGTACAAATGAGCATTCAAGCACAAACATATAATAGTCTATTTGTGGCCCACTACATGTACAAGTATATATCCAAGTTTTTAATGAAAACTAACATCTAAACATGTAGTCAAAAACATGAAGCATAGAAAACAAAACAAAACTCATATGATCATTATGTATATAAACATGCATTAGGTCTAGGATATACACATTAGTTAAAACAAATGTGAGAACACAAAGGTATAAATCAATATTAAACATGAGTGTCTCAAATACTAATCATGTATATCACTAATCTAATTATCGTGGCATTTAACATAATAATCAAGAAACATCAAGTCAAGCTAAAAATCAATGACATGAAAAGCATGTAAACATAAATGAGGAGTAAGAGATCGTTACCAAAATCATGAGGGCAAGTCTCCATGTCTCAAAAAAAAGGTTGGTCCTCCCACTAAACTCCCCTTGAAAGTGATGCATCCAAATAGTCCTCTTTAAGCTTGGAACGCATCCACCTCAAGGTACCATCACTCCCACGTCAAGCGAGAGCCCACACCTACATCAAATAGCATAGGGGTGGTCTTTGGTACCCAAACTCTTTTGGGTCCATGGGGGTTGTTCATTCCTAACCCAAACAAATTTAGTTGCTAAATTTACATCATGTATCTTATCATAGAAAAATTTAGCAAGGTGGCCATTACGTCCACAATGTGTACATGTATACACTTGAGCATACATTGTGTGATGGGTGTGAACGTGAGGAGCATGTGTATGCCGTGTATGGTGTGCATGCATAGATGGAACTTGTTTCTTGCGAAACATGGATTCCAAACGTGTAGGTTCATGGCACAATGGCTCAAAGTGAAGCCCAAACAATCGACACTCTTTTTTAACAAACAAATATCATTATCAATTCTAGAAGAAGAGGTGCATGCAATAGGTAAGTTAGGTGAAGCTACACTAGTATGGCAAACATGTATAGATAAATCATTTTTCAAAGAAATGTTTTCATAAGATATCAAATCCAATTCCTTTGAAATAGAAACAATTTTCATTTTTAAAGAATCATTTTCTTTTACAACAAAATCAAGTTTAAAGACAAGTTTTCATTTTTCTTCAAAACTTCATTACAATCATTTCTATTTTTCAAAATTTCATTTTCTTTTAAAGCAAAGTCAAGTTTAGAATTCAATGAATCCCTTTCATTAGAAATCTCCACTTTCTCTTGCAAAATCAACTCAAGTTTTGAAAACAAATCCTTATTTTCTTTGTTAAGTTCAAAACTCTTCTTTTTCAAAAGATTGTACTTTTCTAACAATTTTTCACAAAAATTGAAAGTTCTTCATTCAAAGCATTTGGATCAACATACTCATCACAAGAAGAACTAGCATCATCATTATCTAATTGAGATTCCGAATATACTTCAAGGGAGTCATTCCCTTGGACCATGTAGTATTGTTGCTCGGATTCTCCACTCGATTCATCCTCCACAATATTGGGCGTTTGAAAGCTCGGAGGAGGTCAACGTGTTCCACACGGCAAAGGCGGAATCACAGTTAGAAACTAAGCAAAAATATTCTTTATTAAGCGTGCTTCTAAGTGCCTCAAGGGCTTGTGCATTGGCCTCTATATGCTTGCTATTATCAAGATAGGATTTCTTGGTAGCAGCAAGGAAAACATGCAAGCCTAGGGTTTTTAGGTACATGGACATCCTAAATTTCCACATGTCAATGTTGGAAACATCAAACATGGGAGGTGTCAAGCAATCCATGAGTGTGTGTAAACAATATACGTGTGCAAATGCAAATGATAGATTAACAAAACCAAGATCACACTCCTAGGTGGTTAAACCTAATATCAGGAGTGTAGGCACTGATACCAATTGTAAGTACACCTAGAGGGGGGTGAATAGGTGTACGGCTAATCTAATGAACAAAACGCGAAAATTAAAAACTAATTTACAACACATTTAATGTAACCAACGAGTGTAGCCGAATTCCCGGTGAAGGGCTCTGGACTATCTCCTCTTGATTCCTCTGAATAAGAGTTGAGGTGCTATATGAAGCTCTCGTGGTTAAACACAAGTGAGGCACACACAAACAAGCCAAGCATATAGTATATGAATAAGCAATATGAAATGATGCAAGGCACAATACAAAAGAGAGAGAGTTAGAGTCAATGGATCAAACGCAAACACACGAATATGTTTCGAGGCTCGAGCACGCAACTCTACGTCCTCCCTTCACACAGAAGGATTTTCAATTCACTAACTTGTCCACACAGGACTCCCACACAGAGAACCTCCATTGAGGATTTGGGCCAATACAACCGAGAGTACACAACTCCTCTCTCAACCGAATACAACCTCTCACTAGAGGCAATACAAACACCATCTCACACAAGAGTGGTAGGCACTTAGCTAATACAAAATGATCACCTCACACTTGAGGGATTCTAATACAAACTCCACCTCTCACTAGAGGGAGCTAAACATAATCTCCACCTCTCAATAGAGGGAGCGAACCACAACTTTCACAATCACCTCACAATAGAGGGATACCAAATCAATCACCTCTCACTAGAGGGATATCACAATGAAGAAAGTTTATAACTTGGTGGTCTATCTCAACCACAAACCAATTTTTTCACAAAATAAAGATCCTAATAGATAGGATAGTAAGATAGGCTCAAGTGTGGAAAATAAAGAGTTTGGAAGCAAAAACACAAAGAAAAATACTTGGGAAAACGACTAAGTATTTGATAGAAATGAAGAACAAAACAAATACCCAAATCTATATTTTCCTTTGATTTTTTCAACCCTTTAAAACAAATAAAGATCAAATCTTTAAAGCTCTAAAAACTCTTTTTAAAACTTGTAATAAAAAACTAGAGAAGCTCTGAAATTTTGACTCTCGAAAACTTGGTGAAAAACATCCAAGGATTGGGGTATTTATAACCCCAATCAAAATCTGCCCGTTGGCAGCTGACTAGGCCCAGAATGGCCTTCCGGTCGACCGGTCGGTCAAAATTTGACCATTGAGCCTGCCGGTCAACCGTGCCCAGAACCAGAGAGCAACGGCTCTCTGGCCGGTCGACCACCCGGTTGACCGGGGCAACCCGAGAGTGGGTTGCCTTCAGTCGGTTGACCGCTCGGTCGACCGGCCCAAAGGGCTGGCCTGCGTGCACGTTCTTGTGCACGTCGGTCGATCGGTCCGGTCGACCGACTCTGGGTCCAGTCGACCGGTCCGGTCGACCGCCAGAGCCTGGCAGGGCATTTTCAGAACTTGAAAACTGGGTTTTTAATTACCAATTAAATCCCGTAAAATCTTCTAAAAATCTACAAAAATAGTTTCAGTATAATACTTTGATATACAAACATGTGTGAAAATTTTCAACACATATTTCAAGCAATTTGAACCATTTTTGTGACTTAGAAATTTTGCCGAAAAACAAAATCTGTATTTTCTAAAACTTGGATTTTTGAATTGAAAATTCGTTTTGTCCAAAACTCATTCAAATACAAAAACATGATATTGAAACAACATTTAGGCATATAGTATATGGATAGAATCTAATATACATGAAAAATATATATATTAATGTTTTTTGACTTAAAATCTAAAAATACGTTTTGTTAAAATACCAAACCACCAAACTATCAAACTAAGTTTGTTTAAATAGTTGAGGCATACATGTATATAGAACAAATCTAATATACATTAAACCATGTAAACTTTATATTGATACTATCTATTCATGGAAACCAAGATCGGTTAAGCCAACAAACCAAAAACCAAATCATGAAACTTAAAACAAGTATGTGCTGTGAACTTGAGCATACCACACTATCTAATCTTTACACATGGATCTAAAACAATAAACTATGTACCGAGGTCTTCTTGTAGAGCGCCGTCTCCAAGTCGACTCGATCCAAACGTGATCCACCGAGCTTGACTCTAACGAGTGTTAGATATGAACTTTGACGCTCGGGCTCTTGAATCACCATGTGAAATGCTCCAAAACACTTTTGTTGAAGCAAATCACCCACTAACATCTTGGCTAAATATCTAAAACTAAATATCACAAGATGATTAGTAAACATAACTACATGAGTTAATCATCATCAAAACTAGAGTGGAAAGCCTCTGGGCCAAAATACGGTCGACCGCTCGGTCGACCTGCCCAAAGGGCTGGCCTGCGTGCACGTTCTTGTGCACGTCGGTCGACCGGTCTTGTCGACCGACTCTGGGTCCAGTCGACCGGTCCGATCGACCGCCAGAGCCTGGCAGGGCATTTTCAGAACTTGAAAACTGAGTTTTTGATTACCAATTATGTAACACCCCATCCTCAGAATACGTACTCAGATGCGTATCCTGATTTTTTTCCTCAAAAAAAACACTTTGTTATTTTTAATTATTATTTTCTAATGGCAGTACTACATGATTTGATCTCTCTGGTACTCAGATTGGGTCAATTTTAGTTTTAAACACTATTTCCTAATATTTTAGATTTTTCATAATTTTTCAGATTTTTTCTGAATTATTTTTATAAACACCCTAAAATCGGGATTAATCGGTACCGCTGGTTTATTCCTGGATTTTTCATTTACAAAAGGAGTCAAATTTGGAGAAACCGCTTTCCCATATTTGCTTAGAATAATATTTACTATCTTAATTCTTTTTTTGAGAATTTTCAGAATTTATCAGATTTCTGCCAGATTTGGTGTCGACCGATATTGGCGGCCGATTCCAAGATTTTTAATTTAAAAACTATAAATAATTTCTTAAAACGAATTTCACCATGATTCTTAAAATAATATTCTTGATTTTTGAGAATTTTTGCGGGTGGTTCCGAGATACTTGATTTTCGGACGATTTCGGTAATTTCCGGAAGTTTTCCGCATCCGCAACCGAATCCCGGGAATCCGCCACTCTAATTATTTTTACTTTTTCTTCCAAGAGAATATCTTCTTTTTTTCATTTTCTTTTCCTTTTTCCTTTTTCTTTCTTTCTTTTCCTTCCACCAAATTCTCCATTCTTCCAATACTTTCTACAACTTTCCACCAAAAATATCTTCTCCTTCCACCAAAAATATCTTCTCCAAAATATCCCAAACCACTCAAATCCCTCTCCCATCACCATGGCCGGCCAAGAGACACCTCATCTCTCCATTTTTATAAAAAACCACCTCCCTAAACTCTTTTACATCACCTTCACAAATCCAATTCCTATATAAACCTTTCCTTCTTCATTTCACTTCATTTTTCTCTTCACCAACACCTTAACCACCACCAACTCCTCCTTCATCTCTACCACAACCACCACCACTACAACTTCTCTAACTTCCTACCTTCATCTTCTTCCTCCTCCATCTCCATTTAAACTACCACAACTCCAAAAACTCCTCCAAAGCCTCCACCTTCTCCTTTACCTTTTCCAAAAACTACCACTACAACAAAACCTCTCCACAAAACCACCACCCCATCTTCTTCTCAAGGGCCAGCCACCTCCTTTGGATTGGGGCCGAGCTCTTCTTCATCGGTAACATCTCCGGTGATTATCCGGTAATCGTTTACGATTATTCTGGTAATCATTCCGGTGACGATTACAACGACAACACTAACGACACCACCACCATATGTTTATAACCTTTTTCATCACCATCATCTCTACTAATTTCACCACCATCTTCACTTCTACCATCAAGTTCACCATCACAACACCACCTTCATCTCCACTACTTCCTTTACTTTCTTTTATTACTCCACCAAAATCCATCTTCTTTACCAAATACCACCACCACCAACAAAATCATCTTCCCTTTCCTCTCCTCTTCCCTCTCCTTGGGGCCGGCCACTCCCTAGGCCACCACCAAGGGGTGGCGCACCACCCTAGGGCCGGCGGCCACCCAAAGGCCAAGCCCCCCTTTCCTTTGTTCGCTTGGTATTTTTCCTCTCCCGGGGAATCGGACGCAGAAGCTTCAAAAGTGGCGCTTTAGGCGAGTGATTTTCCTCGCCAGAAAATAGACTTGTATTAAAATCATTATTATGTTGTCCTTGGTAGCAGTGTGATGTGGTTGTACAGGTGTGTGTGTTGTAATCTGTGGATATGTCCCGGACTGATATATTGTAATGCTTGTAATAGGATAGAACAACTCGTGCGACCATTCAGCCTCTGGTCTCTCACCATCTTGAAAGAGAGGTGATTGAGACCGTCAGGTTTCTCAGTTCAGCCTCCGGTCTCTCACTATCTCCAAAGAGAGGTGATTGGAATCATCAGGTTTCTCAGCTCCATCTGGTTAGCATACTTAGCGCTCAGCGCTTTATTCACTAAATCCGTCCAGGCAAGTTGCTACCGGACCTTCCACTCGTATTCTAAAAACGAGTCGTCCCGGTAACCTCGCCAAGCGTATTAGTGTCTAAACTCTGTTCGCTACCTGTGCCTCCAGCATACTCAGCTCCACTTGGTTGTATCACTTGTCAACCGATATGTTACCACCCGACATACTACTACCAGATAATTGCCCCTTGTTATTACATGACTTGTCACTTGACGAATATCACCCTCTTGTCATGCTATCACTTGACACCCGGCATGATACACTTGACTCTTATGATTATCACGACTACGGGAATGATGACCTGACATCTTGATTTCTACTTGATACATTATAGTACATACTGTACTCCTGAGATACATGTATTCCTGACTTGTTCCTGCTCATTCCCGGAATCTGATAAATACATAATCAATCAAAAATAAAAAGGGACAACTTGCATCGGGTCGGGGGAAACTCGCGGCTATCAATACATGTTCGTGTTTACAGTGGTATTAGACATGTTGTGCAACTAAAACTTCCGGTCTGACCTGTGGGCCTCCAGGCGACCGAGGGGAGTGCTGGCTCCCTCCTTCCTGGTACCATCATGATTAAGGGCATTCATAAGACCCTCCTGATTTGCCTTGCGGTAGGTTCCGTTCTCCAGCAATGGAACATCCTGGGCCGTGGTCCCGGGTATGCACAGGACCCACTGTAAACATTATTCGTTGATACCCCCGCTGGTTTCCAATAACACCCTCAACTTACTCAGATGTGGATGTATGTGAAGTAGGACGCTATGGCACATACCTAGACATATGAGTAAGATGAGTAATAAGATTAAGCATTTAAAAGTGATAATAACGATTCATTCGAGTTTGCCAGTTATAGCACATTGTGTCTCCTTTACATGCTTCTTATTCATAATGCTATATCAACTCTCATACTCTTACCTCTTATGCCACTTGGCTGTAATCTGAACATTTGTTTGGGATGTTCTGACTCCCTTGAATTTGTATATTTAGGTTCCGAAGCTTGGATTGAAGTGGAGCCCTCCACCGAAGATCAAGCTTTCCTCTCAGAGCAGGCTGACTAGTCTCGATTCCTTTTGTACCTGACTCTTCCTTCTAGCTCGCGGGATTTTCCTTCAGCTCGTGAGCATCTTGTATTCATATTGTAAATTTTACTTTTGTACCTGGCTGTGATATAAGATACTTGTAATAGTATATCACACTCGGTGATAACTTTGTAAATTGTACTCCTCATGTTGGCATGTATAATGCTACGTGTTTTCGTATTGTGATTCTTGCCTGTACTAATGCTTAGCGTATGTACGTGAGGGTATTTCTGACTTGCTATATACGTCGCAGTAACGTCTCCGTACCCGCAGGATCAGGGCGTTACAGGTTGGTATCAGAGCCTAGGCTCTCACACCTACAGTACAATCAAGCAGCAAATTAATGGAATATTAATTTGCAATTGCTATGCATGAGTCTCGGTTATACAATCCAACTACAATGTACGAAGTTATCTATTCCTTCTTGACTCCTTCCCCTATGTCCTAAAATCCTTCTATCTTTCCAATTTCCAGTCATCTTTTACCAACATAACGATGGATAGAAGGACGGGTCGTAACAGCTCCGGACAATTACCAAATGGACCCACGGGAGAGAATGCTGATATTCTGAGGGTTATCCAGAATATGATGGAGAATCAACAACAGCAGACAGAACTCCTTCGGCAAGGATTAACAACTCCTAAGGAACAGAGGCCGGGGAATGTATCAGACTTCAGGCGGCTGTAGCCGGCAATATTCACAGGAGGAGAGAGACCACTAGATGCCGAACAATGGCTGATCGACACCACAGATCTCTTGAATGCAGCCCGGGTCCCAAAAGAAAATCAGGTAGAGGTCACCAAGATTCAACTAAAAGATATAGCCAGGACCTGGTGGCTAGCTGAGGAAGCAAGACTGGAAAAACCCATCACTTGGGACCAGTTTTCTAAGAGCTTTTATAATAGATTCTTCCCTACCACAGCTCAGAGAGAGATGGAAGAATAGTTCATCCGACTTTAGCAATGGAACCGGTCTGTGGATGAGTATGCCGCTGAGTTCTTAAGGCTTAGCCGCTTTGCTTCATATATAGTGACAGACGAAGAGAAGCGAGCAAGTAGATTCCAACAGGGCTTACAAATGGATATTCAAGTCCTTTTGATTCCTCAACAGCTGAAAACATATGCCCAGGTCCTCACTATAGCTAGGGAGGTGGAGCGAGGACTGGAGAAAAAGAAACTTAACCTGATAAGGAATCAGGCCATGAAGAGGCCACTTCCACAAATGGGGAGAGGAGGTCCATTTAGAGCTGCAAAAGTTCCGACAATGAGACGACCATTTTGACCAGCCCCCTTCCAGACAACCCAATCATTTCCTTTTTGTAATTATTGCCAGAAACCAGGTCACTCTCAACAAAATTGCCGTAGGGCAAATGGATTATGCCTGGTATGTGGTTCCAATGACCATACAATAGAAGGCTGTCCCCATAAAAGGACAGGAATAGTGAACCAAGCCTTGCCAGTACCTCCAATACCAAATGGACAGAGGAACCAGGGACCAATGGCTAGAAGGGCCCCTCCCCCTCCCCGACAGCAAGTGATCCGCCCAGTCCAAAGGGGAGTTAGGACTACAGCTGGTCGCTGAAGGGGACAAGCTTACAACTTGACGGCGGAAGAGGCCGAGACTTCTGAAGAAGTGGTGACAGGTAAGATCAGGGTACACTCAAAACCTGTTCTAGCCCTCTTTGATTCGGGTGCTTCTCATTGTTACATATCAGATTATTTCGTTGCCTTGCATTTTATACCTGTTAAGTCTTTAGACCACCAATGGGAGATTAGTACGGGAATGGTGTAGTCATTTCCAATAAAATTTGTATCGATTGCCCTGTAGAACTATGTAACAGGACATTGGCCATAGATATGCTCGTACTAGATACCAAAGAGTACGACGTAATCTTAGGCATGACCTGGCTCAGCAAATACTATGCGGTTATTGATTGTCGGGAGAAGAAAATTAATTTCAGAATTCCACTTCAGCCTGAATTTCAATTTAACGGGGAACTTAAGTCTGCCAAGAGAAAAACTCAGATGACTACTACCGAGATTCAGAAGAAGGAAGTACCGGTTTGGGATGAATTCCCAGAAGTGTTTGCTGAAATCTCAGGACTCCCACCTGACAGAATGATTGAGTTCTCCATTGATACCATTCCAGGCACAGTTCCAATATCCAAAGCTCCGTACAGAATGGCACCCACTGAGTTAGAGATTCTAAAGAAACAGCTGCAAGAATACTCTGATAAGGGGTTAATTAGGCCGAGTACTTCACCATGGGGAGCTCCAGTGCTATTGGCAAACAAAAAGGATGGTGGTAAACGGTTATGTATAGACTATAGAGAATTGAACAAAGTTACCATCAAGAATAAGTATCCCTTACCAAGAATAGATGATCTTTTTGACCAACTTCATGGAGCCCGAGTATTTTCTAAATTGGATCTACAATCAGGTTATCACCAGCTAAAGGTAAAGAAAGAAGATATTCCAAAGACAGCATTCAGGACTCGCTATGGTCATTACGAATTTCTAGTCATGCCCTTTGGAGTTACCAATGCCCCTGCAGTCTTTATGGATTTAATGAACAGAGTGTTCTCACCATATTTGGATCAGTTTGTGGTTGTATTTATAGATGACATCTTGATATATTCCAAGAACGACAGAGAGCATGCAGAACACTTGAGGGTAGTATTGCAGACTCTCCAGCAGGAACAACTTCATGCTAAGCAGAGCAAGTATGACTTCTGGTTAAACTGTATAGCTTTCCTTGGACATATGATTTCAGAAGAAGGAATTTCAGTTGACCCCAGCAAAATCCAGGCAGTAAAGGACTGGCCAATTTCAAAGACGGTAACAGAAATTAAGAGTTTTATTGGATTAGCTGGATATTACAGACGTTTTGTCCAAAATTTCTCTAAGATCGCAGCCCCGTTAACAAAGCTCACCCGAAAAGGAGAAAAGTATATATGGACAGAGGAATGTACTGCAGCATTTGAACAATTAAAGAAAAGACTCATTACAGCTCCAGTCTTGAGGACTCCCTCAGGAAGAGGAGGGATGGTTATATACAGTGATGCATCAGGAAAAGGCCTGGGGTGCGTATTAATGCAGCATGATCATGTCATAGCTTATGCATCCAGGCAATTGAAACCACATGAGAGAAATTACCCAACTCATGACTTAGAGCTGGCAGCAGTAATATTCGCATTAAAGATCTGGAGGCATTATCTTCTGGGAGATAAGGTGTTAATCTACACTGATCACAAAAGTCTTAAGTATATTTTCACGCAGAAAGAACTAAGCATGAGACAAAGACGGTGGCTGGAATTGATGGCGGACTATGATATAGACTTACATTACCATCCTGGCAAGGTCAATACAGTACCAGATGCATTGAGCAGGAAGCCAGAAAATAAAATACTAGTACAACTCACTCAACGAAAGGAGTTGATTTAGGACATCATAAAATTGGACTTAATGCTAGTACAAGGAATGGATAAGTCAGGAAAGTTAATGACTTTTCAGATCCAACCAACCCTGATGGATGAAATTAAGAAAGCTCAAAAGGAAGACCCCAGGTTACAGAAATTCAGAGCTCAAGTAGAGGCTGGATTAAGAACTGATATTCGTATTCATTCGGATGATGCACTTTACTTTGGTAACAGAATTTGTGTACCACAAGGAGAAGTTCGACAGAAAATTCTGGCAGAGGCACACAGTTCGGCTTATTTCATACACCCAGGCGGAACTAAAATGTATCAAGACATAAAGCAGCAGTTTTTGTGGAATGCTATGAAGAGGGAGATAGCCCAGTATGTGGCCAAGTGCTTGGTTTGCCAACAGATAAAGATAGAACACCAGAGAACGGCTGGACTTCTACAACCCTTACCGATACCCGAATGGAAGTGGGAACATATCACCATGGATTTTGTTACGGCTCTACCCCGCAGTCCTAAGGGTAATAATGCAATATGGGTAATCATCGATCGCCTTACAAAATCAGCTCACTTCATACAATTCAGAGTAGGCCAAACAACAGAAGTTCTGGCAGATAAATATATGAAGGAAATAGTTCGTCTGCATGGAGTTTCGGTTAGCATCGTATCGGATAGAGACACAAGATTCCGATCGCATTTCTGGGAAAGCCTCCAAGAAAGCCTAGGAACTCGTCTGAAATTCAGTACTTCATATCACCCTCAGACAGACGGACTGCATGATTGAATTCAAAGGGTCATAGGAAGACTATCTTCATTTGGCCGAATTCTCTTATAATAACAGCTATCAGGCCAGTATCAAGATGGCTCCATTTGAAGCTTTGTATGGCAGAAAATGTAGGTCACCGTTATGTTGGGACAAAGTCGGTGAGAGAAGACTTGTGGGGCCAGATATACTAGTTCAGACAACAGATAAAGTAAGAATTATCAGGGATCATCTCCGTGCAGCGCAGAACCGGCAGAAGAGTTGGGCAGACATTAATAGAAGACCATTGGAATTCAGAACAGGTGATCATGTATTTTTAAAGATATCACCAACAAAAGGGGTAATCCGATTCGGTACGCGCGGGAAACTTAGTCCGAGATATATCGGCCCATTCGAGATTTTGGATCGCGTGGGAGATGTAGCTTACCGATTGGCATTACCACCGTCATTGGAAGGAATTCATAATGTCTTTCATATATCATAGCTACGGAAGTATGTCAAGGATGAAAGTCATATTCTAAATCACTCTGAATTGGAACTACAACCAGATCTGTCCTATAAAGAACAACCGATGGCCATTCTGGACAAAAGTATCAAGACTCTGAAGAATAAGGCAATACCGTTAGTATTGGTTTCTTGGAATAGGCATGCTCCAGGGGAGGCCACGTGGGAACGAGAGGATGTTATTCGTGAGCGTTACCCTCAACTATTTACATCTTAGTTGGTAAAATTCTTTCTTCCTAGTCTTCTCTACCTTCTTTTTCCCTTCCTTAAATTTTCTTTTACGAAATTTTTTGTAAGGTGGATGGATTGTAACACCCCATCCTCAGAATACGTACTCAGATGCGTATCCTGATTTTTTTCTCAAAAAAAAAACACTTTATTATTTTTAATTATTATTTTCTAATGGCAGTACTACATGATTTGATCTCTCTGGTACTCAGATTGGGTCAATTTTAGTTTTAAACACTATTTCCCAATATTTTAGATTTTTATAATTTTTCAGATTTTTTCTGAATTATTTTTATAGACACCCTAAAATCGGGATTAATCGGTACCGCTGGTTTATTCCTGGATTTTTCATTTACAAATGGAATCAAATTTGGAGAAACCGTTTTCCTATATTTGCTTAGAATAATATTTACTATCTTAATTCTTTTTTTGAGAATTTTCAGAATTTATCAGATTTCTGCCAGATTTGGTGTCGACCGATATTGGCGACCGATTCTAAGATTTTTAATTTAAAAACTATAAATAATTTCTTAAAACGAATTTCACCATGATTCTTAAAATAATATTCTTGATTTTTGAGAATTTTTGCGGGTCGTTCCGAGATAATTGATTTTCTGACGATTTCGGTATTTTTTAGAAAGTTTTCCGCATCCGCAACCGAATCCCGGGAATCCGCCACTCTAATTATTTTCACTTTTTCTTCCAAGAGAATATCTTCCTTTTTTTCATTTTCTTTTCCTTTTTCCTTTTTCTTTCTTTCCTTTTCCTTCCACCAAATTCTCCATTCTTCCAATACTTTCTACAACTTTCCACCAAAAATATCTTCTCCTTCCACCAAAAATATCTTCTCCAAAATATCCCAAACCACTCAAATCCCTCTCCCATCACCATGGCCGGCCAAGAGACACCTCACCTCTCCATTTTTATAAAAAACTCCCTCCCTAAACTCTTTTACATCACCTTCACAAATCCAATTCCTATATAAACCTTTCCTTCTTCATTTCACTTCATTTTTCTCTTCACCAACACCTTAACCACCACCAACTCCTCCTTCATCTCTACCACAACCACCACCACTACAACTTCTCTAACTTCCTACCTTCATCTTCTTCCTCCTCCATCTCCATTTAAACTACCACAACTCCAAAAACTCCTCCAAAGCCTCCACCTTCTCCTTTACCTTTTCCAAAAACTACCACTACAACAAAACCTCTCCACAAAACCACCACCCCATCTTCTTCTCAAGGGCCGGCCACCTCCTTTGGATTGGGGCCGAGCTCTTCTTCGTCGGTAACATCTCCGGTGATTATTCCGGTAATCGTTTACGATTATTCCGGTAATCATTCCGGTGACGATTACAACGACAACACTAACGACACCACCACCATATGTTTATAACCTTTTTCATCACCATCATCTCTACTAATTTCACCACCATCTTCACTTCCACCATCAAGTTCACCATCACAACACCACCTTCATCTCCACTACTTCCTTTACTTTCTTTTATTACTCCACCAAAATCCATCTTCTTTACCAAATACCACCACCACCAACAAAATCATCTTCCCTTTCCTCTCCTCTTCCCTCTCCTTGGGGCCGGCCACTCCCTAGGCCACCACCAAGGGGTGGCGCACCACCCTAGGGCCGGTTGATCGGGGGTGAAACTAGCACTCAAAAATGTGTATTATGTGAAATCAAATGAAAAGCTCGAATGTGCTTAATGTACCCTCGATACTTCCGTTATAGCATTGGCTCAACGGGTCGTATCCACAGGGAAGGGAGGTGATAGAAGCATTAACAGTTTCTATTCCCGTTATTTGTTAACAATTCTTCTCTATTGACAGAATGAAAAAGAATGAAAAAGAAAAGAAAAGGAAAACAAGCATGTGGTAGGTGAAGAAGGCGATGAAAACAACGATGAAAATGAATAAAAGAATTTTGGAAAAAGCTTTCTAAAACAAAGTAAAAGAAAACTCATGGCTACTAACTACTAAATACTCCACTAATCATGCTAACCTCTTCTAGATAGTTACCTCACATTTAGATCCTCGGCCATCACAATCCTTGGCTCCAAGAGACGATACAAAGCATGGCGCATGGATGGTTCTTCACATTCACAACATTGCAACAAGAACAAGCTAATACAAGCATCAACTCATCAACAACTAAAAGAAAGCATGAAATAAAAGAGCATGAAATAAAAGAGAGTTAGCTTGGTTAGCAAGTTAGCAAGTTAGCAAGTTAACAACTAAAAGAAAGCATGAAATAAAAGAGCATGTAATAAAAGAGAGTTAGCTTGATTAGCAAGTTAGCAAGTTAGCAAGTTAGATGTTAGAACCCATCATCTTTGGCCATCAATGGCTCTTGCAAGAACAAGGCCTTGTAGAGGCAACCCGATTCATGTGGATTATCAAGTAAGTGGTTAGATAGGTTAGTGGTTAGTAGTTAGATTGCCATGAGAAGAAAAACTAGCTAGAAAACATCATGTAGAAGGTGAAGGAGATTACATTGGAAGAGAAAGGAGGCATCTTTACATAGAGTGTCACTCTCTATTACATCAATCCCTCACTAATCTCTCTCTAGAAATCACTCAGCCCTACTACAATGATCTAAAAAGAAATGAAAATACAAGAAAAGAAAACTCTCACCTACACTACTCCTAAAATCTGGATCTACTCCTAAAAACGAAGACTGCTCGCGCTCTGGGCAATTGCAGGGGTATTTATAGGCAGAAGAAGGCTCCAGAAGACAAGACGGGGCCACGCGTCGAAAATCGACGCGTGGCTCCATAGGATTGCCGCAGATTGCCGTGGATTTGCGGCAATTCCAGGGAACTGGGTCCCTGGATTTCGTCCACGCGTTCGTCTGGCTTATAGCTGCTTCCAGATATATCCAATTTCGGGTAATTTCGACCGCAGATTCGTCTGATGTGCGCGAGAGGCTAGGTTCATTGTATCTTCTAGATGATCCCTTGCTTGGCCTCCAAGTAATGCGGATTTAATTACCCATAAATGGGTATAATTAAGCTCTTATTACATCTTTGCCCTTGAACTTTGGTTGTACCTGCAATTAAGACCAAAACACGGTTTAGATCGACTATTTATTCATAAATCGGTGGGAAAATGTGACATAATAATGCAGAATTGAATACCAATCACACCCCCACACTTATTTTTTTGCTCGTCCCGAGCAAAACAAAGAAAAGAAAAACTATACTACCACTTTTATTACACCACTTTCGCAGGTGACGCGATTGCACTGAGCGTGTGCAACAAGCCGTTAAACCTCTAGGTTACCCTAGAGGAGGAGTGTTGTCTCCTGAGGGTTTTCAGCGGATTGCACCCACAAAATCCATAAAGAAAGAAGACAAATGTTGGTATTTTGAAAACGCATTTTGAAAGAGAGAGACAAGTTTACGAACTATTTTTGCAAAAATATAAGTGATCTAAGGTCATAAGTCCACCTATAATCATTCTTCCTTAAACTTAGTCTCTATGCAAGATCTTGTCTTCAATTAAGGTAAGAATTCAAAATTGGATTGAATATTTTATCTTTCATAAAACCTAGATAGTATGCACACCGTGCTAGTGAAGATTTTTAGGATTTCAACTCTAACCATCAAGCCATTTATTTATATATTATTTTTTTTCTTTTTCTTCCCTTAGTTTTCTTAGGCTTTCTAGTTCACCCATGTAGCGAGCCTATAACCGATGACTCCCAAACCAGATGGTCCTAGGGCACCAGATGAGAAAACATCCCTCGGGTTTAAGGACTCGAGTGAAAAAGGCCACAAAACTAAGGGGGATTATTCTTTTTGATCACCGTTAGGCGTGAATAACCATGCTTCTTGAGGCATAATTATCCAGCTTAATGAGTAATGTTTTTCACCGTTAGGCGTGAATAACCATGCTTCTTGAGGCATAATTATCCAGCTTAATAAGTGATATTTTATTCTTTTTTTTTATTTATTTTATGGCATTTTAGGTCTTTGTTTCCATCCCAAAAATTGTGTAAATGTGAAGTGCATACTATCTAAGGCAAAAATTCAAGATAAAAATATCTCCCCAATTTTTCTTACTTAGCCTATAATTTTAAACAAGATCTATTATTTCAACTAGGTTTAAGATGTCATAATTAAGGCTTTCTTAATTCCTAAGATACATCTTAATTTTCTTAAAAATAGATCAAAACATTTGTCTCTTATTTCAAAAAGTTTTTTTTTTATTATTTTTTTTTATTTTTATTTTTTAAATTTCTAAAAGAAGTGTAAAAGAAAGAAAATCTAAAAACTCTAAAAGAAATGTAAAAGAAAGAAAATCTAAAAACTCTATGTTAGTAAACCCTCCCCCACACTTATCTCATGCATTGTCCTCAATGCATCGTGATATATGTATGCATGAAACAAATAGAGAGGGAAGGAAAAATTACCTCAAGGTGGTGGTTCCGGTGGCGGTCGGATTGGTCCACGAAAGGTGGCCCAATCATTCTTGCGTGGAGTCCGGAGGAACCCACCAGAGACCTCCATGATACAACCCACTAGAATGATGTATGCATGTGTGATTTTTATTAAGAATTTTACCCCATCTAATTTTCAAATTTCCAAAATAATTTCGGAGTCAAAATTTTCAAAGCCCTTGTCCCAGAATGGAATGATTAATTTGGACTCAGGAAGCACGGGAACTAATACCGACTCAGAAAAATGACTCAAATCAAGTAAAGGTTCGGGAGTCGAGATTTGTTCAGGAAGTGGGTCCAAATCAAGAAAATGAAGCTCAAGTCCACATTCATTTCCCCATGATGGAATGTGACTATCTAAGATTAGTGATTCAAGTTCAGGAGGGTTGGGAATCAAAACTGACTCTAAAATGTTACTCAAATTGGGTAACATAACAGGAGTCGATAATGATTCAGGTATTTGAACTAAATCACAAACTTGAGGGTCAAAGTCACATTCCTCATTGAGTTCAATTCCACAAAAATGAGAACTTACCAATTTATCAAATGGACTTTCAAAAGTATGAAATTGGTCAAGTTCAATATGATCATCATAAGAGATTGGTGATTCAATTTCACAATGGACAGGCACTGGATCCAATACTGACTCGGGAAATGAAGTGAAATCTGGTGAAGATACTGGAGTCATAATTGAATCAGGAAGTAGAATTGAATCATCAAGTGAAAGTTCAAGATCATATTCATGCTCAAGTGCAATTTCAGGAAAAGGATAACTTGCCAAAATGTTAATGGGATTTGAAGTTTGGACAAGTTCAGGTGGGTGTGCTGAAATTAAATCTTGATTTCCAAAACAACATGACTCTTTGGCTCGGACAGAATGGTTAGTGACATTAGAAATAGGATGAGAATGAAGAGTTTGGATCATCAAATCTATGTCACGGTTACGAGTATTTTGAGCCTGAGTCATGATTTCAAGCATCTTTTTCTGGCTGATTGGTTCATTAATTTGTTGAAGAGATGCAGTGTTGTTTTGGAATTGATGGTGAAATTGTGAGTCCATCAGATTTTGTGATTGTTGTTTGGACTCACGCATACTCATTTCCAAAATTGATGGTCTTTTATTTTGGACTTGTGGAACTGAGTATGTATCTTGAAAATGTGGTGGAATTGGAGAGGTCAATGTTTTGTGAAGTTGTTGCTCGGCCTCTTTTAAATTGGCTTCTACTCTCTTTTCAAACTCAGATTTTTCTTTAATTGGAGGTCCAGAAAAAGGAGTATATGAAGCGGAATCGGGGAATGAATATTGTGGATAAGGTGAATATGATGGACAAGGTGGACATGGGGGACAAGGAGGTCGAAAATTTGGCTCGGGGGACTTGAATCCCCAATGACTCTGTGACGAGTTGAAATTATTTTGGAAATTATAGTTATTAGAATGTGGGTATGGGTTGTATTGATTCGGATAAGGCCAACCCGGTGTATGTGGTTGGTGCATATTGTAAAACGCCGGGTTGGAATTATCCGAATCAAATGGAGTCGGTGTGAAATATGGATTCATGTTCGGATTGAAAGAATTGTTATTGTTGAATGCCATTTCACACAAAAATCACAAAAAAGAAAGAATCAAACAACAAACAAAAAGAAAAGAAAAATCAAAAACCAAGCCAATAGGAGGGTTGACCTAGACCTAGATAAAATGTCCCTAGGGGCCAACGTCTATTCAAATTTTATTAGGGCTTGGGTTGTGTGAGTGGGGAGATGATTTTTGGGCTAAGGAAGGGGTATGAAATCCCACCTTATCTTGTTTGGGTTTTGCCCTTAAGTTCAATTTGTGCAAGTGTGCAATATAGACAATAGTATAATACAAAGCGATAAATCACCCACGTGTTTGTCCTATGCTATATGCAATGCCATATGTACATCTCCATCCAGATCACAACAACAGAACAAAATACAGAATATTGGAATTGAATTGACAAGTGCCTAAATGCAAATGTCTAAACCGTTTTAAAAGCGTCCAAATACCGTATTTTAGTTCTTTATTTATTATGGTGTGTAGGCAATCACAGTAGAAAAAATAGCAGCACAAATCCACTAGCTATTACAATTCACACATCCCAGAACAATAACATATACAATTTTTGCACAATGGCCGCGGTTACGCGGCAAAAGTCACGATTCCGCGGCTTTTCTTTGAAATCTGGGGCCCTGCTTTCAAGAGCAGGGAGATGCAAAGCTAGTTTATGTTCTGCAATATTAAGCACCTGTAAAGAATGCCCTGCATACCAAAACAGAGAAGACAATGTTAACAAAAACGTGAAAACGAAACCATTCCCTTCCCCGGCAACGGCGCCAAAAATTTGATCGGGGGCGAAACTAGCACTCAAAATGTGTATTATGTGAAATCAAATGAAAAGCTCGAATGTGCTTAATGTACCCTCGATACTTCCATTATAGCATTGGCTCAACGGGTCGTATCCACAGGGAAGGGAGGCGATAGAAGCATTAACAGTTTCTATTCCCGTTATTTGTTAACAATTCTTCTCTGTTGAAAGAATGAAAAAGAATGAAAAAGAAAAGAAAAGGAAAACAAGCATGTGGTAGGTGAAGAAGGCGATGAAAACAACGATGAAAATGAATAAAAGAATTTTGGAAAAAGCTTTCTAAAACAAAGTAAAAGAAAACTCATGGCTACTAACTACTAAATACTCCACTAACCATGCTAACCTCTTCTAGATAGTTGCCTCACATTTAGATCCTCGGCCATCACAATCCTTGGCTCCAAGAGACGATACAAAGCATGGCGCATGGATGGTTCTTCACATTCACAACATTGCAACAAGAACAAGCTAATACAAGCATCAACTCATCAACAACTAAAAGAAAGCATGAAATAAAAGAGCATGAAATAAAAGAGAGTTAGCTTGGTTAGCAAGTTAGCAAGTTAGCAAGTTAACAACTAAAAGAAAGCATGAAATAAAAGAGCATGTAATAAAAGAGAGTTAGCTTGATTAGCAAGTTAGCAAGTTAGATGTTAGAACCCATCATCTTTGGACATCAATGGCTCTTGCAAGAACAAGGCCTTGTAGAGGCAACCCGATTCATGTGGATTATCAAGTAAGTGGTTAGATAGGTTAGTGGTTAGTAGTTAGATTGCCATGAGAAGAAAAACTAGCTAGAAAACATCATGTAGAAGGTGAAGGAGATTACATTGGAAGAGAAAGGAGGCATCTTTACATAGAGTGTCACTCTCTATTACATCAATCCCTCACTAATCTCTCTCTAGAAATCACTCAGCCCTACTACAATGATCTAAAAAGAAATGAAAATACAAGAAAAGAAAACTCTCACCTACACTACTCCTAAAATCTGGATCTACTCCTAAAAACGAAGACTGCTCGCGCTCTGGGCAATTGTAGGGGTATTTATAGGCAGAAGAAGGCTCCAGAAGATAAGACGGGGCCACGCGTCGAAAATCGACGCGTGGCTCCATAGGATTGCCGCAGATTGCCGTGGATTTGCGGCAATTCCAGGGAACTGGGTCCCTGGATTTCGTCCACGCGTTCGTCTGGCTTATAGCTGCTTCCAGATATATCCAATTTCGGGTAATTTCGACCGCAGATTCGTCTGATGTGCGCGAGAGGCTAGGTTCATTGTATCTTCTAGATGATCCCTTGCTTGGCCTCCAAGTAATGCGGATTTAATTACCCATAAATGGGTATAATTAAGCTCTTATTACATCTTTGCCCTTGAACTTTGGTTGTACCTGCAATTAAGACCAAAACACGGTTTAGATCGACTATTTATTCATAAATCGGTGGGAAAATGTGACATAATAATACAGAATTGAATACCAATCACCGGCGGCCACCCAAAGGCCAAGCCCCCCTTTCCTTTGCTCGCTTGGTATTTTTCCTCTCCCGGGGAATTGGACGCACAAGCTTCAAAAGTGGCGCTTTAGGCGAGTGATTTTCCTCGCCAGAAAATAGACTTGTATTAAAATCATTATTTATGTTGTCCTTGGTAGCAGTACGATGTGGTTGTACAGGTGTGTGTGTTGTAATCTGTGGATATGTCCCGGACTGATATATTGTAATGCTTGTAATAGGATAGAACAACTCGTGCGACCATTCAGCCTCCGGTCTCTCACCATCTTGAAAGAGAGGTGATTGGGACCGTCAGGTTTCTCAGTTCAGCCTCCGGTCTCTCATTATCTCGAAAGAGAGGTGATTGGAACCGTCAGGTTTCTCAGCTCCATCTGGTTAGCATACTTAGCGCTCAGCGCTTTATTCACTAAATCCGTCCAGGCAAGTTGCTACCGGACCTTCCACTCGTATTCTAAAAACGAGTCGTCCCGGTAACCTCGCCAAGCGTATTAGTGTCTAAACTCTGTTCGCTACCTGTGCCTCCAGCATACTCAGCTCCACTTGGTTGTATCACTTGTCAACCGATATGTTACCACCCGACATACTACTACCAGATAATTGCCTCTTGTTATTACATGACTTGTCACTTGACGAATATCACCCTCTTGTCATGCTATCACTTGACACCCGGCATGATACACTTGACTCTTATGATTATCACGACTACGGGAATGATGACCTAACAACTTGATTTCTACTTGATACATTATAGTACATACTGTACTCCTGAGATACATGTATTCCTGACTTGTTCCTGCTCATTCCCGGAATCTGATAAATACATAATCAATCAAAAATAAAAAGGGACAACTTGCATCGGGTCGGGGGAAACTCGCGGCTATCAATACATGTTCGTGTTTACAGTGGTATTAGACATGTTGTGCAACTAAAACTTCCGGTCTGACCTGTGGGCCTCCAGGCGACCGAGGGGAGTGCTGGCTCCCTCCTTCCTGGTACCATCATGATTAAGGGAATTCATAAGACCCTCCTGATTTGCCTTGCGGTAGGTTCCGTTCTCCAGCAACGGAACATCCTGGGCCGTGGTCCCGGGTATACACAGGACCCACTGTAAACATTATTTGTTGATACCCCCGCTGGTTTCCAATAACACCCTCAACTTACTCAGATGTGGATGTATGTGAAGTAGGACGCTATGGCACATACCTAGACATATGAGTAAGATGAGTAATAAGATTAAGCATTTAAAAGTGATAATAACGATTCATTCGAGTTTGCCAGTTATAGCACATTGTGTCTCCTTTACATGCTTCTTATTCATAATGCTATATCAACTCTCATACTCTTACCTCTTATGCCACTTGGCTGTAATCTGAACATTTGTTTGGGAGGTTCTGACTCCCTTGAATTTGTATATTTAGGTTCCGAAGCTTGGATTGAAGTGGAGCCCTCCACCGAAGATCAAGCTTTCCTCTCAGAGCAGGCTGACTAGTCTCGATTCCTTTCGTACCTGACTCTTCCTTCTAGCTCGCGGGATTTTCCTTCAGCTCGTGAGCATCTTGTATTCATATTGTAAATTTTACTTTTGTACCTGGCTGTGATATAAGATACTTGTAATAGTATATCACACTCGGTGATAACTTTATAAATTGTACTCCTCATGTTGGCATGTATAATGCTACGTGTTTTCGTATTGTGATTCTTGCCTGTACTAATGCTTAGCGTATGTACGTGAGGGTATTTCTGACTTGCGTATATACGTCGCAGTAACGTCTCCGTACCCGCAGGATCGGGGCGTTACAAATTAAATCCCATAAAATCTTCTAAAAATCCATAAAATAGTTTCAGTATAATACTTTGATATACAAACATGTGTGAAAAATTTTAACACATATTTCAAACAATTTGAACCATTTTTGTGACTTAGAAATTTTGCCGAAAACCAAAATCTGTATTTTTCAAAACTTGAATTTTTGAAGTGAAAATTCGTTTTGTCCAAAACTCATTCAAATACAAAAACATGATATTGAAACAACATTTAGGCATATAGTATATGGATAGAATCCAATATACATGAAAGATATATATATCAATGTTTTTTGACTTAAAATCCAAAAATACGTTTTGTTAAAATACCAAAACACCAAACTATCAAACTAAGTTTGTTTAAATAGTTGAAGCATACATGTATATAGAACAAATCTAATATACATTAAACCATGTAAACTTTATATTGATACTATCTATTCATGAAAACCAAGATCGGTTAAACCAACAAACTGAAAATCAAATCATAAAACTTAAAACAAGTGTGTGTGTTGTGAACTTGAGCATACCACACTATCTAATCGTTACACATAGATCTGAAATAAAAACTAAACTATGTACCGAGGTCTTCTTATAGAGCGCCGTCTCCAAGTCGACTCGATCCAAACGTGATCCACCGAGCTTGACCCCAACGAGTGCTAGATATGAACTTTGAAGCTCGAGCTCTTGAATCACCATGTGAAAAGCTCCAAAACTCCTTTGTTGAAGCAAATCACCTACTAACATCTTGGCTAAATATCTGAAACTAAATATCACAAGATTATTAGTAAACATAACTACATGAGTTAATCATCATCAAAACTAGAGTGGAAAGCCTCTGGGCCAACAATTATATGCCTGATCATCTTCTTCTTCTGCACTCCAAGACTCATTGTCAGTCATGAAAAATAAGTGTTGAAATAGAAAGAGATGATATTACTTGTAACTAGTATAAACTTTCCTAAAGCTTCGCCAGCAGCTGGTTCAACCACTGAAGGAGCAGGAGGGGGATGTAGGCAGCGACTGGTGGAGAAGCAGGAGAAACATAGGCCGCTGGTGCCTCCTTCTCTCTAATATGCAAAGTCCCTTGATGCTGACAGTCTTCTTTCTCTTCTTATGAGGGGAAGCACCTGGAGGAGGCAACCTGGGCTTTCGCTTAAAATGAGTGTCGGGGTCCACCTCTTCTTCCTCATCCTCCTCTTATTCAGGGGTATTCGCAGTAGTAACCTCCTATACTGGTTCACTACCTACTTCACCAGGATGCGGGCTCACGACAACTGAACTCGCTACCAACATTAGCGAGGAATTCTTCAAGGCCAAGTACCTGAAAGTGTTTCCCTTGTCTTTGCGCTTCTACCTTCCCCTTCAAGTGGGCGGTGATCAAGCTTATCCCGATGGAGTTAACTTTATAGGAGGATGGAGGCGTGTTTGATACCTTGTACCATTGGCAAAATTTGAGGCTTGTAAAGTAGCGTGAGAGTCTAATGAGGCATGCAGAACTAAGCTCATGTACATCTGATGATGAAGTGCCTCCAAGCCTTGGCACCGTCGATTAAACTTCTTATGCACCTAAGTCGAGGGTTGGGATTACTGACATACAGTTGATTATAACCGAACTATCTGGTGAAGCGGCTAGGTAAATAGGCTCCAGATAACAATCATCCCCCATATCGGTACACTAAATAGGAAGGCCTGACGCTGACCAACCACTTGAAATTACGCTCTCCCAGCAAAGTGTGCTCGTCTCTGACATCGTGAAACTCCTCACCATACTCTTTATCTGGGATGTGGGGGAAACATTGAAAGAGACCGTATGAGTCTTAACGCTCGACCGGCCTCCAGACCCCTGCATAATACTTGACCTCCCATTGAGAATTCTCGAAGTGGCAGAGGTGGGTATAGCATTCACCTTCTGGCGCTTCTTCTCCAAGTTGGATTAGGACTGGGTAGTGAAGAGTGAACCAAGCCATCAAGTATGTGTATGGCATCTCAACCCTAAGAGAAGGCCTGTTACGTGGAAAGATAAGTTCTTTGCCCACCTTGGTGGTAGTCACCTTCCTACAAAACTGCTCTTTCAGCGTCCTAAGCTTGTTCTGAATACGGCAGACCATAGCGAGCAGCAGTCCAAGTGAGTGTCTATATACCAGCTGAACGGTCGGGAGGATCACCAAGGGCATGATGCCATCGTGAGGGGGCGATGGGATCACACATCATTTTAGCCAGGCTGATAGGTAGCCAGCCAACAATGCCTGCTGGGAGATCGGTCTTCAAGCCTAGTGGTGAAAACTTACGAAAACATCCCTATGCTCATATTCATCGTTATCCTCCTCCAGGACAATGTTTTCATGATTTCCCACCCTTACGGCTTTGGAAATCCTTTTGTCCGATGCCTGGGTCTGGAGATTTTCAAGGGGCCTGTCCACGTTCGGGAATAAATAATCCACGCAAGACTTCAAACTATTCACGTTTCCATGACTGGGGTAGAGGTCGAGGCAGATGTAGTAGCGACATATTAGCTTTCAATATGTCTTGCAAAGGGCCGGTTCATCCTTCTCCAGCTACGCCAACTCCTCAGCGCACGGGAAATACTTCTCGTATGGCTTGGAACCCATGGAAAGATTGGACATTTCCACATCTCATAAAGTGTCATCCCCAGCTCGCTGACGAGAGTGAAAAACGTGCCTGGCATTGGGCAATACATCTTCAGGACGGTGTAGAAGGTAGGCACACTGATATTTATCCCAAAGCAGGTAGTCTTGACAGCTTTGTAAATCACCTAGAGGGGGGTGAATAGGTGATGGCTAATCTAGTGATCACTTAATGCCAATAATGCAGAAGTGTAAACTATTATGACCTAAACTAAACTCTTACGCTAAACACCACGTATAACACAAGAGTGTTGCCGAATTTCCCGTGAAGAGCTCTGGACAAACTCCTCTAGATTCCCCTTGATAAGGGTTGAGGTGCCGTGTTGGCTCTCTTGGTTGAATACAAGTGTTAGCAAACAATCCCAAGCAAGTATAACAATTAAGCACACAATATATCAAGCATGTAAAGATAAACACAATAGAAGCATGCAAGATATAAATAAGAGACAAAGAGAGAGAGAGAGAGAGAGTGAGCAATCACAAATACAAGGGATTTGTTTCGAGGTTCGAGCACACTTGCTCTACATCCCCGCCTTCGACACACGAAGGATTTCCACTATGCTTGATCCCAATGGATCTCTCCTTGGTGCCGCAACACCTACAATCCCTCGGACTCTCTAGTCCCGTACACACGCAAGCCCCACAAGCTTGCCGAGGCCACACCTCAAACAAAGAGTTCACAACCGAAAACCACCGCGAGCACACTTGCCCGCCTCCTCAAAGTACAAAGAAAAGATCTTTGGTGATCACAACACTTTGATCACCTAAAAGCACTCTCACTACAACACTCCTATAGAATGAATAATCAATGGATGCTCAAGTGTTTGTGTGAGAAAAACAAGGATGAGAAAGGTGGAGGAAAAATCAAAGAATCACTTTAAACACTCTTGATAAAATCTTTCCTTTAGATAGGAAATATTTGCTCACAAATATGTGGAGAAAACTCTTTTAAAAGGATAAGAAAAACTGGCCCAAAGCTCTCCTAAAATCTTGTTCTAAAACAATGACCAAACCCCCAAATATATAGGCTAGAAAAAACTAGCCGTTGGGGTCTGTCAGGCCTAACGGTCAACTGTCCGGTCGGCCGGCCAACGGTCATATTTCAGACTGTTTGAGCATCGGTCGACCGGGCGGTCGACCGAGCCAGGATACAGAGAGCAATCTCTCTGTCCGGTCGGCCGCCCGGCCGTCCGGGGCCTTTCCAGAGAGCAGAGCTCTCTGGACGGTCGACCGGGTCGGTCGGCCGGCCATCCTGCCAGAACTGGCATGCACGTCTGTGCACGTCGGTCGACCGGGTCGGTCGACCGGCTACAGCCAGATCAGAAAACTTAGGGAATTAAAACTTGGTCTTTTTGGCTAAAATAAAATCCCATAAAATCACAGAAAATCTACAAAAATAGTTTTACCAATACTTTGATAAACAAACATGCTTGCACACAATCAAGACATGTTATAAATGATTTGGACTATTTTGTAATATGAAAATATTGGCTCAATTGAAAACTTGTATTTTTCTAAAACTTGTTTTCCAAACTTCTTCATGATACAAAAACAAGATAGTTTGAATTCATTAAAGCATAGTGTGTATAGATATGATCCACTACACAAATACGATATCTATGTTTTTGACATTAAGCATTAAACATGGTTTTGGTTTCAAAGAACATGTACATGAGAAACACCAAAAATCAAAATAGTATTTTTCAAAATGAAAGTCTTTTCTAAATCTGAAAATTCTTTTATGAAAAGACAACTAAATCAAGAGTGTGTGTGTGATATATACTTGAGCAATCCACCAACTATTCTATCCTTTACATTTTATCTAAAAACAAAAATCTTATACCTAGACACAAGTCTTGATCTTCTTGAAGTCTTCACTTGGAGTCTTCTCATCTTCTAGACTTGGTCCAAACACGATCCAACGAGCTCAACTCTTGATGTGGTCTTGATGCATAGGCTCGTGAATCAACCGGTGCTAACTCCAAAACTTGACTTTAAATCCTTTGTTGAAGCTCCACACCTACTAAGATCTTGATAACAAAACTGAGACTAAATAAACACAAGATCATTAGTACAATAACTACATGAGTTGATCATCATCAAAACTAGAGTGATGGGCCTTTGGGCCAACAATCTCCCCTTTTTGATGATGACAAAACTCATGAAATTATATATGCATGGATTAAAGTAAAGCTCCAAAGAAGCTCCCCCTTAACTCATGCATACCAAATAAACAAAATAAATATACAATGAGGCACATAAACATGTATGCAAATGTAGGAGTAAACATGCTAATCAAGCATAAAACAAAATCACAAAATCCAAAATCTTTTTCTCCTATTTGCAAAACAAAACATATATGCATAAACACAAACATTAATCCCCCTTAAGTAAGGAAAACATGCATATATCTCAAATACTTCTCCCCCTTTTTGTCAATCATCAACAAAGGGGTTAAAGTAAAAACAAAATCATCAAATCTTTCTCCCCTTTTTGTCATAAACAAAGAGACCAATAGGGGTGTAAACGAATAAGTCAATAAAAGGGTATATGCGATATACATTCATGAAGAGGAAGACGGTTAAGTAACTTCCCTACACATATACATTACATGAAAGAGGGATGACAAGCCCTAATTCACATAACGTATAATATGTAATGCATAAGAGGAGATGTGAAGCTCCCCCTACACACGTGTACCACATAAAGAAGAGTTGTCAAGCTCCTTAATATACAATACACTCAACATGAATCTATATGTAGAAGAGATGTTAAGCTCTCCTTGCATATAGACAATACAAATCAAAAAAATTTTGAATTTTTCTTATAAAACAAAATTTTAAATTTTCACAATAAAACAAATCTTGAGAATTTTTCTTAAAATTTTTATTTTTTTATCATAAACAACTTTGTGCTTTAAACATGTAAAACAATTTTAACTCAAGCACAAATAGCTCATATATATGTATGAAAAATGAGTATACCAAATGAAATTGATTCATACATATATGGGAAAACAAAATATGAGTATATACAAAAGAAGTTCATATTGATACCAATTGAAAATATCCAATGATACCAATAGAAAAATAAGTTTAAGTGTATACATCATATAATATACCATAAGAAGAACTCGAACTAGTTAAATGAAAATTGTTTGAAGACTAGCACGGAATCCTTCAATCAAGGAATAAAAAAAAATTATATTTCAAGGTATATGTATGTTTTGACAACACAAGAAGTATACATACATATCCCTAAACACAATTGAGTTCATATATATAGATTTGCATGAAAGGCAAATGACTCAAGAGGTATACATGTATATCTTAAAGTTTGGCAAAATAAACATATATATGAAATGAAATCACATGATCATAACACAAATCCAAAATGGGAATACAAGTTTTAAAATGTAAGGATCATCAAAACTAGGCTATACTAGCACACCTAATAGGCACAAATAAGCAATCAAACCCAACCATATATAGATTTATTTGTGGCCCACAATATGTACAAGTATAAATCCTAGTGTTGACAAAAATTAACATTTAAACTAATATTCAAATCATGAAGCTTCAAATATTGAGAATACAAAAGAATTTGTCCATATGATTAAAAAAAATAGGATCATGTGTATATCTTATAAACTAATTGAAGAATAATTAACTAGTGTAAATTGATTTTTGAAAAACTAGTTAAAGATCCTTCAAAATACACTAAATCATATGTTTTTCATGAAACAAAATTAAATACACAAAATTTACATTCATAGTCTATAAAGCTCAAAAATATGTCCATGAAACTAAGTCATGACAAAATAAATAAAGTGTGAGTGTTCAAAAGTCATGTAAATAGCATTTTCATGAAAATAGACATTGAAGCTCAAAAAGTGTGAGTATCATTTTTAAATCATAAAAATTCCTTTTTTTATTTTTATTTTTATCAATCAAACATGAACAATCATTTTTTCATAAAAACAAAGCACACTTCTAGATATATGTATGATTTATCCAATCCTAACAATACACATACATATCCCAAACATAAAAGAGTCTATCAAATGTATTTGCGTGAAGGCAAGAGACTCACGGGTATACATGTATATTTATTAGATTTGAATTAAAAATACATATACATGAAGTAAAATCATAAAATTTGGCAAAGCATGTATAAATGAGAGAATCATCAAAACTAGCTTATACATGTGCATATAGTGGGTACAAATGAGCATGAAATGCATACATATATGAATCAATTTGTTCTCACTATTTGTACATGTATAAATACAAGTTTTAATGGAATCTACATCTAGACATGAATTTACCACATGAAGCACACAAAAACAATTAAAACATGAACATGCTCAAAATATCACATATGAAATAGGCATGCATAGGCTAGTTATAAGCATGTAAATAAATTAGGAGTTTAGAGATTGTTACCAACTCCAAAGCTCCAAGCATGGTGGTCTTTCCCACCAAAACCTCCTTGATAGCGGTGCTCCAAATATGTGTCCTTTTAGTTCAAGTGCACCCACCATCAAGGCACCAAATCTCTCACGTTTTGTGAGAGCCCTCACCTACATCAAATACACAAGGTGGGAATTTTGGTACCCATATTTTCTTGGGTCCTTTGGGGTTAGTCTTGTAAGGAACCCAAAAATTTTTATTATTAGCAAAATTAAAATGATGCAACTTATCATAACAAAATTTTGCTAAATGGCCTTTGCGGCCACAATGTGTACATGTGTACACCTTAAAATGCTTATGTGAATGTGTATGATCGTGACGTGCAACATAAGCAAATTCATGGTGATGTTGTGCATGAATGTGTGGAGTTTGTTTCTTTAAAAACAAGGACTCCAATCTAGTATAGTTAAATGCACAAGAGTTCAAAGTTGAACTCAAACAATCCATTTATTTTTCAAAACTTTTATCTCATTTGTGGTGGCATGTAAAGCATGATGAGATAAAGAATCATTTTTCTTTTTCATTTTCGAAACAAAATCTTTTTCTTTTTTACAAATTTTTCTTTTTAAAGACTTATTTTCTTGAAAAATAACTTCTTTTTGTTTTTCCACCAAATCAATTTTATTTTTCAAAGTATTGTTTCCTCACACAAATCATTCAATTTTGAAAATAAGGAAACATTCTCATTTTTCAAATCTTCCTTTTCTTTTTCTAAGCATGCAATCTTGTTTCTAAATGAATCTTGTTCTATATGCATGCAATCAAATTTCTTTTTCAAATTTTTATTATCTTTCTTACTCATGTCATATTTTTCAAGAAATAATTGACAAAATGTAGAAAGCTCCTCATATGACATGTTATTATCCTCATCCTCGGATTCGGTAGTTACCTCAAGGGGGTTATCCCCTTGGACCATATAGCACTTGTTGGAGGTATCGCTTCCAACATCCGAATCGCTCCCGGCATAATATAGATCTTTTTCGCCAAGGGAGATGAGGGTATTCCATACTACAAAAGTAGAATCAAAGTTAGAAACCCTAGATAAATAATCATCATTTAGGGTTGACTTTAAAGCATGAAGGGCTTTTGCATTAGCCTCAAAATTCTTACCATCTAAACAATATGCATTATTAGTAGTGGCAAGATAAACATGAAAACCTAAGGCCTTGAGATACAAGGACATCTTAACCTTCCAAATTTGGATGTTAAGAATGTCAAAGGTGGGTGGTGACATGAAGTCCATGGTGTGTGTACAAAATATTGTGATTAGCCTAAAAATGAGGATCTTTAACTCTAGGTTGTAAGACTCAAATCAGAGTACCAAGCTCTGATACCAATTGTAAATCACCTAGAGGGGGGTGAATAGGTGATGGCTAATCTAATGATCACTTAATGCCAAATAATGCGAAAGTGTAAACTATTATGACCTAAACTAAACTCTTACGCTAAACACCACGTATAACACAAGAGTGTTGCCGAATTCCCCGTGAAGGGCTCTGAACAAACTCCTCTAGATTCCCCTTGATAAGGGTTGAGGTGCCGCGTTGGCTCTCTTGGTTGAATACAAGTGTTAGCAAACAATCCCAAGCAAGTATAACAATTAAGCACACAATATATCAAGCATGTAAAGATAAACACAATAGAAGCATGCAAGATATAAATAAGAGACAAAGAGAGAGAGAGTGAGCAATCGCAAACATAAGGGATTTGTTTCAAGGTTCGAGCACACTTGCTCTACATCCCCGCCTTCGACACACGAAGGATTTCCACTATGCTTGATCCCAATGGATCTCTCCTTGGTGCCGCAACACCTACAATCCTTCGGACTCTCTAGTCCCGTACACACGCAAGCCCCACAAGCTTGCCGAGGTCGCACCTCAAACCAAGAGTTCACAACCGAACTCTAAACCACCGCGAGCACACTTGCCCGCCTCCTCAAAGTACAAAGAAAAGATCTTTGGTGATCACAACACTTTGATCACCTAAAAGCACTCTCACTACAACACTCCTATAGAATGAATAATCAATGGATGCTCAAGTGTTTGTGTGAGAAAAAGAAGGATGAGAAAGGGTGGAGGAAAACTCAAAGAATCACTTTAAACACTCTTGATAAAATCTTTCCTTTAGATAGGAAATATTTGCTCACAAATATGTGGAGAAAACTCTTTTAAAAGGATAAGAAAAACTGGCCCAAAGCTCTCCTAAAATCTTGTTCTAAAACAATGACCAAACCCCCAAATATATAGGCTAGGAAAAACTAGCCGTTGGGTCTGTCAGGCCTAAAGTCGACCGTCCGGTCGGCCGGCCGGCCAACGGTCATATTTCAGACCGTTTGAGCCATCGGTCGACCGGGCGGTCGACCGAGCCAGGATACAGAGAGCAATCTCTCTGTCCGGTCGGCCGCCCGGCCGTCCGGAGCCTTTCCAGAGAGCAGAGCTCTCTGGACGGTCGACCGGGTCGGTCGGCCGGCCATCCTGCCAGAACTGGCGTGCACGTCTGTGCACGTCGGTCGACCGGGTCGGTCGACCGGCTACAGCCAGATCAGAAAACTTAGGGAATTAAAACTTGGTCTTTTTGGCTAAAATAAAATCCCATAAAATCACAGAAAATCTACAAAAATAGTTTTACCAATATACTTTGATAAACAAACATGCTTGCACACAATCAAGGCATATTATAAATGATTTGGACTATTTTTGTAATATGAAAATATTGGCTCAATTGAAAACTTGTATTTTTCTAAAACTTGTTTTCCAAACTTCTTCATGATACAAAAACAAGATAGTTTGAATTCATTAGAGCATAGTGTGTATGGATATGATCTACTACACAAATACGATATCTATATTTTTAACATTAAGCATTAAACATGGTTTTGGTTTCAAAGAACATGTATATAAGAAACACCAAAAACCAAAATAGTATTTTTCAAAATGAAAGTCTTTTCTAAATCTGAAAATTCTTTTATGAAAGACAACTAAATCAAGAGTGTGTGTGTGATATATACTTGAGCAATCCACCAACTATTCTATCCTTTACATTTTATCTAAAAACAAAAATCTTATACCTAGACACAAGTCTTGATCTTCTTGAAGTCTTTACTTGGAGCCTTCTCATCTTCTAGACTTGGTCCAAACACGATCCAACGAGCTCAACTCTTGATGTGGTCTTGATGCATAGGCTCGTGAATCAACCGGTGCTAGCTCCAAAACTTGACTTTAAATCCTTTATTGAAGCTCCACACCTACTAAGATCTTGATAACAAAACTGAGACTAAATAAACACAAGATCATTAGTACAATAACTACATGAGTTGATCATCATCAAAACTAGAGTGATGGGCCTTTGGGCCAACAAGCTTTATGGAGTCCCAACCACTTCAAATCAGCTTCAAAGACTACAACATATACATCATGAGACTACTCCACCACGCCTGTTTGAAGGAGCACGACCACGCCGATGTCCGAAAATCTGTGGCTGGATAATTGCCTCTCGCCTTCATGAACTAATTTAGGAAGGTCAGGACCTAGGTAGGATTTTCCCCATGGGCACTTCACGACCAACATTGCCTGGATGAAGGCTGACGACGCTGCGGGGAGGGCTACTTTTGATAAAATCACTCAGGGTCAGGACCCATACGTGCACCGATTCTGTGCTTCGATTCATGCCCCACCTCATCATTCTCAGCATCATGACTGATTGAAAGAAGGCCAGGGGATAGTGGCGCTTGCTTTCTGGAAGATAGTAACGGTCTCCATCTAGGCTGTAAACCTATTACCCTTCCCTAGCAAGCAGTTATTGATTAGTATCTTCGGCTGCATCTCCGAATATGAACTCCAGCTTTTGATAGACCATCCAGTTTTTTCCTTCTAGTATGGCAGTGGAGATGATGATGCAGAAAGTGTACTCTTCCTACCCAGAATGAGTGTGTTCCTCTCCAGAATGTTTCTTTTATTGAATAATGTGCCTAACCCTGAAATTAGAAGCAGATATTCCCATCCATCCCTCTCACGGACCCGAACAAAGTGTTAGATGGGCCAGGAGAATAATGCATTGCAAAAACAAAGAAGAGCAAACGTGTTAGCCTCTGGCAAGAAGGAAAATGTAGGAAAAATTCCTAAGCCTTAGCTTTGCTCTCCAAGCGAAGCTAACTGAGGTTTAGCTTTGCTCTTCAAGCAAAGTTAGCTTCACTCTGAGGCAGAGCCTTGCACTGCATAGAGGCAGAGTGCAAAAAAGCCCCAAACACTAGCTTCGCGTAAAAGCTTAAGAGGCACTTGTGCCTTAGAAAGTTCAAAGGACTCAGTCCTCCAATCAGCTTCACATCAAAACCCAACCTCGCATCGAAACCCAACTTTGTCTGCCTCTTCGCAAAATGCAAAAAGCCCTAAGGGCTACCTTCGCGTGGAAGCTTGAGGGGGAACCAATCAATTTTTTAAATTTGTTCTACGAAATTAAAGGAGAATTAAATCCCCTAAAATTTGATAGAACCCAAATTAAGAGAGTTCGACTCCCTGAGATTATCAGATTCTAATGAATCTTTAAAAATCTACCATGGGTTAGTCAAAATTGGCTGTGAAAGAGATTTAAAAATCTCTGAAAAGGGGAGACCCCCTACCCGCTATAGGTCATTCGATGACTGGAGGAGGCAGCGCCGCTGCTGAGGTAGCGACCTCTTTTCCCTCGTGCTATTTGGGTACCATTAGAGCTTGTAAGAGTTCTTGAAAGTCCCGAGCGAAGAAGAAAGAAAGAGATGTTCGATCTCTGAGAAAACACGAAGTTAGAAAAGAGAAGATGATTTCTCTGATGCAGCCCTTGGGCTTTTTATAGACACTTAATGTATAGCTGCGCCTCCTCAAAATGAGTGCAAGCTATCATATCAAATTAATTTGAAATGACAGTTGGAGGTTCAAAAATCTAAGCAGCGAAACTATTTAGCTTCGCTCAGACGCCATCTTGAGCTTCGCATGAAGCTTTGTTTTAGCTCCGCTGTGAGCTCATCATTAGCTTCACATGAATCTTTCTTTTTAGCTCCGTTGTGGGCTCAGTCTTTTAGCATTGCATGAAGCTACATCTTTAGCTTTGCTGAGAGCTTATCCATTAGCTTCGCATGGAGCTTACTCCACATGAAGTTCCTAGGTTGACCAATTTGGCTACCTAGTTCAATGCACATTTGCTCCCAGCACAATGGACTCCTCTGACCTAAACAATGTTAAAATTTAAGTCACAGATTTTAGGTTCAAAGTATTTCAAAATCTGTGCCAATCCATTATAAATTCACAAAAATTTTGAAGGAGATTTTGTTGGCATTCCAAAAAGACAAACTTCAAGGCAGCTCTACAACCGATCCAAATGATGTCAAACTTGTCGACACTTTCAAAAGACAAGTCACAGACAGGCTGAAGACTTGTTCATCCCAAATGGACAAACCAATGACTTGGTGTAACGCCCCGATCCCAAGGATACGGAGACGTTATGGCGACGTACATACGCAGGGTGAAAACACCGTCGCGCGTACGTTAAGCCTCAGTACAGGAAATAGCCTCCATGTACACAAGAGTTCCAACATTAAATAAGTACAAGAATACCTGCAGAAAAGATCAGTGAGCATGATAGATAAAGAAACATGGACAAATAAGAAAATAAGACAAAAGAATCAAGATACCTATGAATCGTATAGGTCACAAGTCCCCTATGTGAATCCAATGACATATCTGACAGTATGATACCTCGAATCTCCACCTGGGCACGCAAACCCAGGGTCGTCAGAAAGCGACCTAGTGAGTGGTAAAATGAAGGAGGTAGTAATATGTACTATACTAGTACAAGCACGAAAATAATCTATAATACATATGTATCAGTGATACCATATAGTAGGCATTTAATAAGCAGTAGAAATATAAAACTGTCATATTTTAATACCATCACTACCTAGCATGTTATCATCGGGTAATGTCTACAGTAGTATATAGTGGTGACGTGATGGAAATGAACATGCAGATATGCATAAGCAACATAACTATACTACTGCATTGGGCATATACAGTAATGATGTCTGCAAGGTATGAAGTCTGCAAGATATACATAAAGCAGAGTATATGCAATGCAGAGTATAGATGTACATGAGTAGTGTGTCACAACAGAAAGTGTAACATGTATCAGGAAGTGTAACAAAGTAGACAAGTAACATGATAAGGGATAAATGATCAGGAATAGTAACAAGTGCAACTAAACAATATGATACATGTATCGGGCAAGTCATGTTATTTATACAATAATAACAATCAGTACCACCTGGTATTTTAATTAATCTCTTCCAGTGTCCCATACCACTGGCAGTTCATACTGGAGCCCGCACTCCAGTCGAACCCATCCGGACATGGCCTACGGGTACCATTATCCAAATGAGAGAGTGACCAAATAACAAGTGTTCCCGACGTCACTATTGTTTATACTATTTTATTATGTTAATTGAAAACCCAATAGTCAAGGAGATCTAGTCAGGTGGGCGTACCCCGTGCATACCTGGGATCACGGCCTTAAACAGACCCCTGGCTGCTGAGACCATGGCCAGCCCGCTAAAGCTGTAACATGTAATACGAACTCAATGAGCTAAAATAATAACGGGAAACGGGAGCTCATGAGTTATAACAGACGGTAGCTAGCACTACCCCGTCCCCTGCAGTGGGACAAACAATGGATCCAGACATCCACCCGACAAGATCTAGTCAACCGTCAAGTCTCCCCCAACCCCCTCTTATATTTCATACATTTAATATACACAGGGTATCAGGAACAAGAACAGTACATGATACATGTAACACGATAACAAGACATGAGCCTGTTGATAGCACGAAATACGATAACGAGAAACGAAAAACAATAGATGTGGGATTCTAGAGGTGGCCCCCGTGGCTTGAATCCACGTGGCACTTAGTTCCACATATCACATATCAACAGCTCATGTATCCAGTAACGAGAATATCAGTAATGGGAAACAATCATGCAACAGGAATACATGAATATACATGCAATATAAACAGCGATCCATATGACAAGAATATAGAAACAATACATGCATGCGTAACAGTGATGTGTAAACATGACATAACTGTATACCGAGCATCCATGTAACGATGATAAAAATAATATGAAATGCGGTATTCCGTGAATTGGTATATCCGTGTACCAGTGGAACATATATGTGTAGCAATAATCCGTGTAACATATCTGTATATCACTAGTACATGTAATAACAGTGGTCAGTATATAATGTAATACCATGTCTAGTAAACTATAGTATCCGTGTAATGATGATACCAGTGCATGAAATAACGGTGTCTAGCATTCATGTCTAGTGACAGTGTAGTATAATAAAGTATCTGTGGATCAGTATACAAGTAACGATAGTTATCTAACTATGATACAATACATGAAATAATAGTGTCCAAGAATATGGTGAAATAGTGGCCCGAATGTCAGTGGCTGTGCAGGTATGATGACTGTGTCAGAATTGTATATTTCAGTATTTATTGTTATTATTATAAATCACCTATAGTTATATTAAATCATGAAGCAACTTACAATATTATATTTTATTCCTATTACATTGAGTTTCCAATAATTACAAGTTATTAATTAATAGTTACAATGATTAATCCATAATCAAGATTTATGACTGAAAGCAATCAATCAATTATCTCTAAATAAATATACTTTTAAAATAAAAGCACTCACAAACTGGCCATGGAAAGGTAGCTCTCTTTCTCACGATCGCAACGGTTCTAGAATCGTCCAGATCGGACACCGGATGCTCCAGATATCGCCCGAAAACTAAAAGTAATAGAAATGGGTTAAATATGTAATAAAAATATATTAATTGCAAATAATATAAATTATCAGGGGGTTTTCTATAATATTACCTTTATTGGGTTTTGAATGCGGGTTTGATAAGATAACGTTCGGGTTTGGATCCAATACCCAAACCCATTTAACTTAAGTTATGGGCTATTGGGTAACGGGTCGGGTTGAGGGGTTATTAGGTTTGGAGTGGAATCCAATAAGAGAGAGAGAGATAGAGAGAGAGAGAACAGAGCAGCAGCGCTGCCCTGTGCCTGGCCACGCGACTGCGCGGCCACGGCGGCCGGCGGCGGCACTAGGCCGCCGTGGCGGCCTGGGCCCGCGCACAGAAAGGAAGAGAGCGAGAGAGAAAGTGAGGGAGAAGAAGAAGCACTGGAAAAGAAAGAAAGAAAAGAAGAAGAAGAACAGGGGAAGGAGAAGAAGAAGAGAAGCAGAAGGAAAAGAAAAGGAATAAGAAAAGAAGAAAAAGAAGAGAAGGAAAAGAAGAAGAAAGGGAGGGGTTGTGGTGCCCAGGCTGGGGGCGCAGCCAGCGCCGGCCCGGGTTGCGGTGACCTAGCTGTGCTGCGGACGACGGTCAAGCCCCCCATCGGGTTTAAACAGAGAGGAAGAAAGAGAGAGAGAGAGAGGAAGAAAGGAAAGAGAGAGAGAGAGAGAGAGAGAGAGAGAGAGAGAGAGAGTTTTTGAAATTAGAGAGAGATGTTTTCTAAAAAGAAGGAGAGAGAGAGAGATGGCGATGGAGTATGGCAGTGGGTGGAAGTCGGTGGAAAATGAAGAACCCAGAGAAGAGGAGAAAGGAAACGAAAAGAAAAGAGAAAAAGAAAAAGGAAAAGGAAATTATTATTTTATTTAGGTCAAAATTGGACTAACTCCAAACGATTCCCAAAAATTACCTAAAATAGAGAATATTATCTTGAGACATAATATGAAAATGATTTGAAGAAATTTGGTTTGTCTATTATAAATCCTGGAAGATTTCGCCGGTACTGGGCGCCACCGGTTTGGCCGGATTTTTGATAAATTCAGAAAAATTCTCAAAAATACCTATAGGTTGTCCAAAAGTTACTGGAGGATAAGCCATTGAAAAGCAAAGTTTCAAGCTTTAGGCGCGTTGGTTCAACACCCGCGTCTCAGCATCAAGGCGCGCTGGCTCGACACCCGCGGCTCAGCATCAAGGCGGGTCGGCCTGACACCCGCGTCTCAGCATCAAGGCGCGTCGGCCTGACACCCGCGTCTCAGTTATAACCGCCTTGGTTAAGGGACCCATCACTGCCTACACGTAAGGGAGATCAGCCCCCATCGTGGCGTGTCTTTAGCAGGCACGTGGGTTAGTTACCGCCCATGTAGCGGGGAAGTTGGCCCTCATTGTGGAGCGTCTTTAGGGGGCACGTTCACCCCCTAGGGCCTCTATAAATAGCCTTGTTTGCAGCAACAAGAGCAATAACACACAATAACAGGCAGCAACAGCATAACACAGAGGAGGAGATCATCAACAAAGAGAGAGAAAAGACTCTTCAGCAAGCTTACTGCGTACTAGCTGCTCTTCGCCTACCTTCTCTTTTAGAGTTTTGGTAGACGGAGCTGTGTCACTCTTTCTACCGGCCGAAGAGGAGATCCCTGAAGGACGGTCATCTGGTCAACGGAGAACAAGATTCACTCTCCACCGCCACCCGAAGAACCCAGCACTAAACAAAGGGGGAATTCAAGATTCAACATTCTCCCTCCCTTGTAACCGGAAGGAACAGTTTTTGTTGTAATCCTTTTCATTTGATTCAAGGAAAACTTTTACTGCAAATTCCTGTCCTCTCTCCTTTCCGGGTCATACAAGAGATGGCGACTCCGCTGGGGAATACATTCGTCACCGACGAGCAAATCGTGGCGCAGGATGACGTCCTCTACAAGGGGAAAACGGTCGAATCGCTCGTCGTCGAATTCGACCAGGCGAAATACGAGGAGTTTCTCTCTTCCGGCTCCAAGAGCCCAAAGGCCCGCGTCTGTCGCCGGGTCTCAACAGGGAACGGCCCCGAGGCCCGATCTGAGGCTTTCTCGGGCGCCCATCCTGCCAACTGTGCTAATCAAGGTGCACGCGCCAACGCCTCTCAGAAGGCCCGCGTAGCCCCAGGCACAACTGCTGCTGCGATCAACCGCGCAGCACTGAACACACGCGTCAGCGTCTCTCAGGAGACCCGCGTGATCAAAGCCCCTGGTGTCCAGCATCAGGATGTCATTAGTCTCTCTCCACCTCCTCGACGCAATCGAAACGCTGAGCGTCGACAGAGGAGACGCGCGTCAGCTGCAAGTTGGAACCGTTGGTTGTCCAACTGAGGCTGGACGCGGCGTACAATCTCGCGCCTTGCCCGCGCCACGTCCAGTACGTTAAGTCCGCGTTTGGCGCCCCAAACGCGAGATTCCTTCAGTTAGGTCCTCTGAGGACCAACTCATCAAACGCCGAGGTGAGACCTCTGCGCCTCGTCAAGCACAAGAGGCACGCACCCATAGGCTGGGGGCCCAGTCGCCCATCCTCTCTCAAGTGTCTCTGCCCCGACACACCAAACAGCAACGCGACAGGCGCGTCTTGTTTCAACAGAGACGCCAGACGCGCGCTGAACAGCTGCGGCGCAAGAACCGCGTCTCTGATGCCTGCGTCCAGGCTGAACAGCACATGGATGCTTCCCGTCTTCGACGTTGCGAGGCTAATCTTTTCAATCCCCCTCCCATGGATTTGAGGGATTATCTGATAAAGAAAAGAAGTGCCAATCAGGCCACTTCGTCGTGTTGCTGCCAACGGCTCATCCATATGCTCTCTGAGTGCCGTTGCGGATCAGGCGTACACCAGCAGTCTTTAGTCAGACAGCTGACCCTGATTCCTCTGTCAGCTAAAAGAAGACGCTCCCACAGAAGGAGAACCTTCTCTGACGTTGAGTACCCGGAGCTCACTGCGAATATGACAAGCAGGAGCAAGGGAAAACAACTTGCAGTCAGCTCAGACGAGTCTGAGTCTGACTCTGAACCGGAAGGGGTGTATCGACACACTCGCACCCGGACGGGGGCCATTCCCCCAATTGACTATAATGCCTTAGCCCATGGCATTAATGATTCTCACTCCGCCGTAGCGGAATCTAGGGCTTCGAACTCTTCCGTCGAGAAGGAGACCTCCGCCTACATGACAGGCACTCCTGAGGAGACGGCTAGACGTTTAGAGCAGATCCAGAAGGCGCAAATGGATATGATTCTTTCTCAGCAGGAATCTATCAACTCCCTCAAGCAGGCGGTTGAACAGCTGCTCGAAGACAGGAGGAGATCTCCTCCTAAAAAGTCAAAGGGCAAAGGGAGAAAGGAAGAAAGCTCATCTTCCGAACCTTCTGAGGAGACGCGACGATCTACTTCCAGTTCGTCCAAACCCGCGTCACAAGTAAAGGGCGACCAAGACCAGGGAAAGGCTCATGCTAAAAAAATGAGTCAACTGGAGCGACGCCTCGAGGCCCTTGCCAATCGCAAAGACCTCCAAGAAGTAGGAGTGGTCCGGCCCTACCCGGCTGAGTGGGACTTGGTTCCGTACCCGTCCAAGTTCAAAGCTCCAACTCTTCAAGCCTTTGATGGGAAGGGGTCACCCAACCAGCACATCTACTACTTCAAATCCCAAACCGGGAATGTAGTAGATAATGACGCCATTCTGGCACGCCTGTTCATCGGCACCCTGAAAGGGTTGGCCTTTGAATGGTTTATGAAACTCCCAGAAGGTTCTATCAAGAACTGGGACGATTTGGAGAAGCTCTTTTAACACGCTTCTTCGAGGATGACTCTGAAGTCACAATGCCAACCCTTTTGGCTACCAAACAGCGAAAAGGGGAGTTCGTCAAATCTTTCGTGGAAAGATTTCGAAACATGGCACTCCGGTGTCCAAGCGGTATGACCCAGGCCACCCTAGTGGAAACATGCCGCCACAATCTCCAAACCTCGCTCCTTACTCAAATAGGAGTTGCTGAAAGCCGCACCTGGAAACAGCTGGTCCAACAAGGTGAACAGGCTGAGGAGATTGTTGCCCGCGTCAGAGCGGAGGAAGGTAAGCCTAGGCCGGAAAGGTCGACAAGGCGTGCGCTGGACACATCCCTCCAAACAAAGCGGAAGGATAATTTGGCAACGGAGACCAAATCTCCTACCAAACCTCAATCAGGCAAGGCGAGTGGCTCCTCAAGCCAGTCACGCGCCAACAAGCAATATTCCTTCAAGGAGGAACATGTCGATTCGCTCTTTAAACTACTCAACAAGAGCAACCGACTGAAGCTCCCTGAAGCTCGACGTCCAGAGGAAGTCGGCAAGACCAACAATCCCAACTACTGCATGTATCACAGGATGTTGGGACACCCCACCAAAAGCTGCTACGTCTTCAAGGACATCCTTCAAGCTCTGATTGACGCGGAGGTGTTAAAACTCCGACCAGAGCAGAAGAAGGTGACGGCTAACGTGACATCAGTTCTCCAGTTCGGGAGACAACCTCTGACACCCTCTGGAGTAGTCCCTATCCCAAGGGGAGAGCTGAGAGTGGTCAACACAGACCCTCACCAGCAGCAAAAGAAAGGCTTGGTACCCGTCCCTACATCTCAAGGGGAAACAATGTGGGTCCACCCTGACCTTGTCAATGAACAGCAATGGACTACTGTGACCAACAGGAAATCCAAAGGCAAGGCAAAAGCCTCATCCTGCAATGTGGTGGGTGCCTCCTCTCGAGAAGCGGAGACTGATATCCCTTCACTTACCGACTCAGGGGAGGAAACGACAGTCTTGGCCGCAGAGCCCAACCAACCGATGGCGGGAACCCGTTCAGGACAGGCGTACTTGAAACAGTACGGCGAGACGACGGTAGCCCTTCCACAACCAACTGCGGAGCCAGTCAGGCCCTCCACAAAGCCACCTGTGGAGAAACAAAAGGGGACTCGATTTTCTCGAGCCCTTCAAAAGGACATCGCGACGGCACCTTACCGCTTTGATGTCCTGGCCCAGTTGGCCAACATTCCGGCACGCATTACCTTGTATGAACTCCTTAGACTATCAAAGTCGACCAGGGAAGCTCTGCAAGAAGCTTTGGCAAATGCTGAGGTCTTTATGGCCCAGGTGCCGAAGGAGGAAGATGTAGAGGATTGCCTCCACACCTCCCAGAATGCCCCCTGCATCACCTTCACAGCAGATGATATGCAGGTTAAAGGGAAGCATGATCGACCCCTGTACTTCACGGGTATATTGGATCGTCTGAGGTGAACCGCGTCCAGGTAGACCCAGGGTCCGCATTGAGCATCATGCCTCGCCGGGTCATGCAGCATCTCGGCATTCCTACCCATCGGTTGAGCCCTACTCAGACGACTATCTATGGGTTCAATGCCAACCAAACCCGTCCGATGGGGAAAATCAAGCTCAGGTCTCAGATTGGGAACCTCAAGTCGGAAGTGATATGCTACATCATCGACGCCGACACTTCCTACAATCTATTGCTGGGATGACCGTGGATTCACCGCAACTCCATCGCTCCCTCCACTCTCCACCAAGTCATGAAGTACATTGACGGGAGTGGAAATGTGCAGACGTTGATCGCCGAAAGGCATCCGTTCAAAGGGGTCGAGAATTATTTTACCGACTCTTTGCTGTACCAAGATCCGGTGGAGATGGATGAAGCCCTACAACCAGAGGAGCCAGACTCTGGTAATGAGGCTGACACTGAGCCTGAGAAAGAAGAGTGCCTGTGGGAGTTAGAACCACTTATAACGGGCACTAATAAGCCCGATGTCGATAATACCATCGATGATGTAGACGGTTGGTATATTAATGAAGATTTAGATTTTGCGTATTTTTCTGTGTGTGCTTCTAATTCAATACCGTCAGATACTAGCACTGATATAGATGACAATCTCTGGTCGGCAATGGGTGCCTTGACATCATTGCATGTACCAGTGAAATCGTCCTTCGAGACATACCAAGACAATGGTAATGCGCAAGAATCTATCTTCATGGTTCCAGCAAGACGGAAAGGCCAAAAACCAATCCTTTTTGGGCGGATCTCGTCTGAACCAATGCCCCGCGACGAATCGGAAAGTGAGGAAGAATTACCTCAGTTCGATCATTACGAACCAAAAGCACTCAAAATGATGAGATGCATGGGGTATGACCTGACCAACAAACCCGGGTTGAACTTCGGCAAAGGAAGGAGGACGTTGCTTCAATCCTTTGTGCCGAAAGGGAAGGCCCCCGATTATTATCATCGGACGCGCCGGGGGTTGGGCTACGTATCAACTCCGGTCCCATCAGCCTCCGATTCTCAAGAATCATCGAACAACGATTACGCTTCAGACACATCATCTTGGGAGTCAGATGTCAGTGTCGGCAACATCTTCAAGGAACTTTCAGTGAACATGGTTTCGACAAGCCACCTGAAAGATGAAAATGAAGAAATGATCCAATCTGATACAGATCCTTGGATCAAATATTTAAATGCTCTTTGGGATACCCGCTTTGAACAGCGCGAGCCGCCCACAGAAGACAAGGTTGTTCAGATCAACCTAGGAGATGAGGCTAACCCTAAGCCCATCTTCATAAGTGACGGCCTGTCACCTTCAGAGAAGAAGGATCTAATATCTCTTGTACAAGAGTATATAGACGTCTTCGCCTGGAGTTATGAGGACATGCCAGGACTTGATCCTCAAGTGGCCATGCACCGCCTCAACATCAATCCGGATGTAAAGCCTGTCAAACAACAGCAGCGACGGTTTCGCCCAGAAATAATGGAGGCAATTCAATCAGAAGTCAGAAAACTTATTGATTCTGGCTTCATCAGGGAAGAACAACATCCCGACTGGGTAGCCAACATCGTCCCCGTCTCCAAGAAGAACGGGAAGATCCGGATTTGCATCGACTTCCGTGACCTAAACGAGGCTTGCCCCAAGGACGAATTCCCATTGCCGATCACAGATGTCATGATTGAAAATACTTGCGGATTCGAACGAATGTCCTTCATGGACGGATTCTCAGGATACAATCAAATCAAAATGTATCCTGATGACGAAAAGCATACCTCCTTCAGAACACCTCTAGGGGTATATTGCTACACCGTCATGCCCTTCGGACTGAAAAATGCAGGGGCAACATACCAAAGGGCCATGAACGCCATTTTTCATCAGCAGATACGCAAAACGGTGGAATGTTATGTTGATGACATCGCGGTAAAAAGCCGCGCTAAAGGTGATCACATAGCTGATCTAAAAGTTGTCTTCGACATCATGCGGGCCCATCAGTTGAAGATGAACCCAACCAAATCCTTCCTAGGGGTGGCCAGCGGCAAATTCCTCGGGTTCGTCGTAACATCCACGGAATTCACTTGGACCCGAAAAAAGTTCGCGCTATCCAGGAGATGCAACCTCCGAGGAATCTCAGGGAACTCAGAGGATTGCAGGGACGATTGGCGTACATCCGCAGGTTTATCTCGAACCTCTCTGGAAGATGCTAACCCTTTGCTAAGCTAATGAAGAAGGGTGTCTCATTCATTTGGGATGATGCTTGCCAAGAAGCGTTCGAGGAAATCAAGCAATCCTCACCCAACCACCAGTCCTTGCAGCTCCAGTGTCCGGAAAGCCGTTTCTGGTGTACGTCCGAGCAATGGATCATTCTTTGGGAGCTCTACTAGCTCAGAATGACGATCAAGGACGTGAGCAAGCAATCTACTATCTGAGTAGAACAATGATCGGAGCCGAACATCGGTATAACCCGATTGAGAAGGAATGTTCGGCACTGGTGTTCGCTATCCAGAAAATGCGACACTATCTGGTAGGCCAAACTATAAACGTCATATCAAAAGTCAACCCCCTGAGGTTACTTATGACTAAACCTTCATCGCTAAATGGCCGACTGGCAAAATGGGCCATATTGCTCTCCCAATATGAGATGCGCTTTTTACCACAAAAGGCCATTAAGGGTCAAGCGGTAGCGGATTTCCTAGCTGAGCACCCAGATCCGAGGGCAGCCAAAGTCTACGAGGATCTCTCAGATGAAGTTGCTGAAGTCTGCCTGACTCAGACATCGTTTGAAAGTCAAGTATGGCAACTTTTCTTCGACGGTGCATCAAGAACAAGCCCAAAGGGACACGTAGTAGCGGGGGTAGGAGTAGTACTCGTATCCCACAAATTATGTCATTCCCCGGGCTGTCTCATTAACCGAGCCTTGTTCCAACAATGTGGCGGAATACAACGCTCTTTTGATTGGGATGCAATTCGCCGACGAGCTTGGCGTTAAAAATCTCGAGGCATACGGTGACTCTAAACTCATCGTCAGCCAAGTTCGCGGGGAGTACGAAGTCAGACATGAAGACTTAGTACCTTACCACAACGCAACTATCCGCATGGCCGAGGGATTTACAAGCTTCTACATCGACCATGTACCGCGCAGGCAAAATGCGCACGCAGATGCACTGGCATCCCTGGCTGCCTCCTTAGCTCTTCCAGCCGGAGCAATGGAGAAGATATTCGTCTACAGCCACGACCTGTATTGCCCGAGAAATGCTCTCGAGGATTATCAGGAGTCAACGGGAGGTCGTCACTGCGAAGAAGCACTTGAAGCATCACCGGTCAAGAGCTTAAAGACTGGCGATTCCCCTATATCGACTATGTCTTGTACGGCATCCTGTCTGAGGACGCCAAGGAAGCGGCTGCCATTCGAAGGAAAGCCCCTAAATTTTACTACAATGCGATTACGCGAACATTGTATCGTCGATCGCATGATGGGATCTTGTTCCGGTGCCTCTCACCAAAGGAGGCTCAAGAGGTATTGAGGGAAGCCCACGATGGTATGTGTGGAGCCCATCAACCTGGCCCAAAACTGGCACATCGACTCCAAAGATTGAGTTACTACTGGCCCAAGATGATTGCCGATGCCGTCACCTATGCTAAAAGGTGTCACGCTTGCCAAGTGCATGGGGATTTCATCCATCAAGCACCAGGGTACCTCCACTCTACGACCTCTACCTGGCCATTTGAGATGTGGGGGATGGATGTGGCTGGCCCTATCAGCCCACCATCATCAAAAGGACATCGGTTCATTCTGGCAATAACCGATTATTTCTCTAAGTGGGCTGAGGCCATTCCCTTGAAGGAAGTCAAGTCGTCGAATGTGATCAAATTTGTGAAACACCACGTTATTTACCGTTTCGGTGTACCTCGGCGAATTGTCCATGACAATGGGCCTCAGTTCATCAGCCAGGCTTTCCAGAGATTCTGCGCTAAATTCAGAATCCAGAGTGTGCCCTCAACGGCATACTACCCTGCCGCTAATGGCCTCGCGGAAGCTTTCAACAAGACCATTGGCAAGCTTCTTAAGAAGTTCGTCTCAAAAAGTCAACGTGATTGGGACGACAAGTTGGGTGAATGCTTATGGGCTTACCGCACAACTGTGCGAACCCCAACTAAAGCTACACCATTTTCTTTGGTATACGGGTGCGAAGCCGTCCTTCCACTCGAAATTCAGATTCCATCTCTACGCGTCGCTCTGACAGCGGAGATGACAACAGAGGAGAAGCACCAACAGCGACTCTAGGAATTGGAGGCCTTAGACGACAAACGTCTGCAGGCCCAACAGCAAATCGAGCTCTACCAGGCTCGAATTACCAAAGCCTTCAACAAGAAAGTTAAAATGCGAACTTTCAAGAAAGGTAATCTTGTCTTAGCCGTCAGAAGACCCATGGTAATGACGCACAAGACAAAAGGCAAATTTCAGCCCAAGTGGGAAGGACCATTTGTAGTAGAGTTAGTCTACTCAAATGGGTCATATCGCCTCATAACCTCGAATGGCGATACACTCATGATGCAGATCAATGGCAGGTTCCTGAAGAAATACTATCCTTAGATGGTATTTTTCTGCTGATCAAGTTAAAAGTACACCTCTGATCAAACATCCGACGCCTCCGACGGCTAAGGATAGAGGAAAATGTTGGCTTTTAAGCCCAACATAAGTCTTCGACAACTCATCATGCTGAGGGGAATAGCATGGCTAGCCCAACTCAAACGGTAGTTGGTAAAGGCACCTCAAATCCGTTGATAGCTGAGGGTTTGCTAAAAATCCTAAAGTGGACTTGGCTCCACTCTTTCCTCCAAAATCCCCTGCCAATTCTCATCCACAGAATGGTAGGTCTACAAAATACAACCATTACTAAGTTAACACTATACTCTGGTAATGGAAACTTTTCAATATTCCTTGTCGAGTACAAGTTTTGTTTGTCAACTCTACACGGAGTATCGAATTTTCAAATTTTGCCAAGTTAACACTACACCTCTGGCACTTCAAAATTTTCACTTGTCAATTCTCATCAATAGAATGACAGGTCCTCAAATTGCTCATATCGCAAATTATTTTTTGTCAAGTTAATACCACACCTCTGACAAATTACTGTTAAAGTTTAACACCACACCTCTAAACAGTAATCAAGTTTCTGCCAGGTTTAACATTACACCTCTGACAGTCACTTTTCTTCAGACTTCCATATTGAAGCTGAAATGGATGATGCTAAGTTAACACCACACCTCTAGCATCCAAGTCATTGCTAAGTTCAACAATACACCTATGGCTTTGACCTTTTCCTCGACTTCCTTATCCAAGCCGAGATGACCAATGCTAAGTTCAACAGTACACCTCTAGCATTACCCTCACTGTCAAGTTAAACATTACACCTATGACAGTGACACTTCTGAGTTAAGTTAATATCACACCTCTGACTCGCATCCTTGTCAAGTTAACATTACACTTCTGATAAGACCACTTTCAACCCGTTAAGTTAATATCACACCTCTGACGGTAACAAACTTTCCTAGATTCCCCACGAGTCTAGTCCCACTTGTTATTCTCTTCAACAGAATAACAAGTCTACCTAAAAAACATTGTTAGGTTAATACTACACCATCAACAGTGTTTCCATCAAATCCCCAGCTGAGCTCAATCAAGTTAATCCCAAACACTTGATAAAAATTCATCCTCCCTGGGGGTACCAATTCTACTTGCCGCTTTCTCTTATAAAGTGGCAGGTCCACCAAAAATTACTTCATCTCTGTCAAGTTAATATACACCTCTGACAGTATTGTGAGAGTTCCTGAAATAGGATCTTTCCCTACAAAGTTTGACTTATTAAAATTACCATCATAATTTTGACAAAGTCAAAGACTCTTTGCTTCTATGCGTCTAACTGAAGACAAAAAAGTTCAAGACAATGAAAGAGGCAAAGAAAGAAAAGTGTCACTTTTATTATTTTCAGGCATATGAAAGCGATACAAAAACGCTCTCTTATACAATAAGATTGAGTGTTACAATTAAGGAGTACAAAGAAGTCCCTCTCTCTCTCAGAGGTTGCACTCACTCCTTAAAGCCGCGTCTGATTCCAAGTGCGCAGTGTCTTGTGGCTACAATAGAAGCTGGTTACACCACGATGCATGATGTAAACATCGAAAGAGCCCTAGCTGACTAAGCTAAGAGCAATGGTGTTCTTGAGG
>JAVJIF010033172.1:0-103862 GCA_038442645.1 Agave tequilana | reverse complement strand
TTGCATGTTTAGAAAAAGAAAATGAGGATTTGAAAAATGAGAATATTTCCTTAATGTCTAAATTGAATGTTTTTTGTGAAGGAAATATGATTTTGAAAAATAAGGTTGACATGGTGGAAAAACAAAAGGAAGTCATTTTGCAAGAAAATAAGTCTTTAAAAGAAAATTTGTTGAAAAAGAAAAAGATTTTGTTTCACAAAAGAAAAAGAAAAATGATCATATATCTCATCATGCTTTACATGCCACCACAAATGAGATAAATGTTTTGAAAAATAAAATGGATAATTTGAGTTCAACTTTGAACTCTTGTGCATTTAATCATACTAAGTTGGAGTCAATGTTTTCAAAGAAACAAACTCCTCATGTTCATGCACATCACTCTCATCATCATGCTTATGTTGCACAACATGATCACACTCCTACACATAAGCATACTAAGGTGTACGTATGTACACATTGTGGCCGCAAAGGCCATTAGCAAAATTTTGTTTTGATAAGAACCTAATTTATATTTTGCTAAGTATAAAAGATTTTGGATCCTTACAATAAAGCTAACCCAAAGGACCCAAGAAAGTATGGGTACCAAAACCCCCATCCTTTGATTTTGATGTAGGTGAGGGCTCTCACAAAACGTGAGAGGATTGGTGCCTGATAGCGGATGCAATGGACATGATGGACAAACTTTTGGATGCATTGCTATCAAGGAGATTTTGGTGGGAAAGACCACCATGCTTGGAGTTTTGGAGTTGGTAACAATTTCTAAACTTCTATTTTATTTATGTACATGCTTTTATTTTCATAATATCATCATAGCATGTTCATGTTTTAAGATTTTATGTGCTTCATGTGGCATTTACATGCTTAAATGTAGAATGTGTCAAAACTTGCATTTATACATATATGAATAGTGAACTACAATTGACTCATATATATTTGAACTTCATGCTCATTTGTATCCACTATATGCATGTGTATAGGCTAGTTTTGATGATTCGGTCATTTATACTTGTTATGCCTATCTTTGATCTTACTTCATGTATATGTGTGTTTAATTCAAATCTAATAAATATACATGTATACCCCTAGAGTCATTTGCCTTCATGCAATATATATTGGACTCTTTTCATATTTGGGATATGTATGCATATTGTTAGAATTGGATAAATCATACATTACCATGAAGATTAGTATTTTAAATAAGAAAAAAAATTTTATGTTTTGATTTGTACACAAAATGTGATTTATGATCTTTTGAGCTTGAATGACTATTTTTATAAAAATGCTATTTACATGATCTTTTGAACACTCATCTTTATGATACAAAATATTTTGAGCTTTATAGACCATGAGTGATTAAATCTTTATGTATTTAGCAATGCTTTATGAAAGATATATGATTTGTTTTAAGATGAAAAATAAGATTTTCATGAGATTCATGCTTCACTTTCTATTTTCATGAAAATACCATTTACATAACCTTTGAACACTCATCTTTTATGATAAAAGATAATTTTTGAGCTTTATGGACTATGAGTGCTTGAACTTTTATGTATTTAGTATTATTCATGGAAAACATTTGACTTTGTATTTTTGAAGGATCTTTAACTAGTTTGTCAAAATCCATTTAAACTAGTTATCTATTCTTCAAATTGATTCACATGATCCTATTTGTAATCATATGGATAAATTCTTTTGTATTTTCAAAATTTATTTGATGCTTCATGATTTGAATATTAGTTTAAATGTTAGCATTTGTCAACACTTGGATTTATACTTATACACATTATGGATCACAAATAAATTTATATATGATTGGGTTTGAATGCTTATTTGTGCCCATTAGGTGTGTTAGTATATTAAGTTTTGATGATTATTACGTTTTTAAACTTGTATTCCCATTTTGGATTTATGCTATGATCATGTGTCTTCATTTCATGTATATGTTTGTCTTGCCAAAATATTAAGATATACATGGATACCTCTTGAGTCATTTGCCTTTCATGCAAATCTATATATAGACTCAAATGTGTTTTAAGGATATGTATGTATACTTAATGTCTTGTCAAAACATACATATATCTTGAAATATAAATTTTTGTTTTTAATAAAAATTTTGTAATTTTTCAAATAAAATTTTTGTGATGGATTTCATGATTTCAAAATTTTAAGGAATATTGAGTTTTATTACTATTTTTCATGATACCATGTTCCACATAACACTAGCACACTCACTTCTTTTTGATATGGACTTTATGGATAGAGTGTTTTTTAGTGCCTGTGTTTCATTGATATTTCATGAAAAATTTTTGCTTTATTCCTTGATTGAAGGATTCCGTACTAGTTGTTAAACACCTTCATTTAACTAGTTCGAATTCTTCATGTGGTCGATTATATGATATATACACTTAAGCTTAATTTTCAATTGGTATCATTAGATATTTTCAATTGGTATCAATTTGATTCATGTTGTATATACTCATATTTTGTTCTTTCATGTATGTATGCATCTACTTCAATTGATATTATCTTTCATACATATATGTGATCTTTTGTGCTTGATTTACACACGTATATTATATACTATATGTTTGCTTATCAAGATTTTGGTTTTTAAAAAAAAAAATATTTGATATGAACTTGTGTTTCGTATTGCCTATATGCAAGGAGAGCTTAACATCTCTCTTACATATAGATTCATATTGAGTGTATTGTGTATTGAGGAGCTTAACATCTCTTCTTTATATGGTACACGTGTGTAGGGGGAGCTTCACATCTCCTCTTATGCATTACATAATATGTGTTATGTGAGTTAGGGCTTGTCATCCCTTCTTCATGTAATGCATATGTGTAGGGAAGTTAACTTAGCGTCTTCCTCTTCATGAATGTATATCGCATATAAATCTTATTGATTGATTTGATTTTACCCTCCTTGATTTCCTTATTTTTGACAAAAAGGGGGAGAAAATGTGTTTGATGATTTGAACTTTGAACCCTTTGTTGATGATTGACAAAAAGGGGGAGAAGTATTTGAGTTATATGCATGATTTCCTTAAGGGGGAGAAAGATTTTGAGATTTTGAGTTTTTATACTTGTGCTTTTACTCATGCATAGCAATAATATAATAAGATAAAAGCTTGAGAAAAAGATTTGTGCATTCATTTGCATACATATTTATGTGCCTTAATGTCATATCTATTTATTTCTAGTGATGCATGAGTTAAGGGGGAGCTTCTTTGAAACTTTACTTTAATCCATGCATATATAACTTCATGAGTTTTGTCATCATCAAAAAGGGAGATTGTTGGCCCAAAGGCCTATCACTCTAGTTTTGATGATGATCAACTCATGTAGTTATATTGCTAATGATCTTGTTTAATTAGTGACAGATTCTTTATCAAAATCTTAGTAGGTGCAAAGCTCAACAAAGGATTAAATGTCAAGATTTGGAGCTAGCACGGTGTGATCCAAGGAGCTTTGGATCAAGCTTGGACCAAGTCAAGAAGATAAGAAGACTTCAAGGGAAGACTTCAAGAGGATGAAGACTTGTGTCTAGGTATAAGATTTTTTTTGTTTTAGATAAAAATGTAAAGGATAGAATAGATTGGTGGATTGCTCAAGTATATCTTACGCACACACTCTTGATAGAATTGCTTTCATAAAAAGATTTTCATGTTTAGAAAAGAATTCTTATTTGAAAAAGATTTTTCATTGGACAAAATACATGTCTTGGTTTTTGATGTTACCTATATACATATCTTTCAAAACCAAGTTTAGTGCTTTATGTCAAAAACTAGATATTTCATCTTGATTGTGTAGTGGATCATATCCATACACACTATGCTTTAAAGTATATCTTGTTTTTGTATTTGATGAAAATTTGGAAAAAACATGTTGTTTTGGAAAAACAGTTTTTTTATATGAGCCAATATTTCCAAGTTACAAAAAATTGTCAAATCTTTAATAACATGCCTTGATTTTGTGCAAGCATGTTTCTATATCATAAAACTATTTTTGTAGAATTTCTAAGTATTTATGGGATTTTTTTTATTAAGCCAAAAAGACCAATCTTTAAATCCCAAATTTTCAGGTTCTGGCAGTTCTGATTTTTCAGAACTGACAGTGGCCGGTCGACCGGGTCGGTCGACAGGATGTGCACAGACGTGCACGCCTGTGTGCACTGGAGAACGGTCGACCGTGCCGGTCGACCGCTTCAGAGAGTCTGCTCTCTGGAAATTCCCGTCGACCGCACCGGTCGACCGACAGAGAAGTAATTCTCTGCTCCAGGTGCGCGGTCGACCGGGCCGGTCGACCGGAGGCTCCAACGGTCGGATTCTTGACCGTTGGCGGTCGACCGGACCGGTCGACCGGCAGCTCTGACAGAGCCCAACGGTCAGATTTTTCTGGCCTCTATAAAAGGGGGTTTTGTCATTGTTTGAAGCCAAGATTTTTGGAGACCTTAGAGCCTGTTTTCTCATATTCATTTCAGAGGTTTTTTCTCCACAAAAATAGTGAGCTAATACTTCCAATCAAAATGGAAGATTTTATAAGAGTGTAAAAGTGATTTCTTGAGATTTTCACCAAAGATTCTTTCCTTGCTTTCTCACACAAACACTTGAGCATCCATTGAGCTATTCATCCTATAGGTGTTGTAGTGAGAGCTTTTGTAGGTGATCAAGTGTTTAAGATCACCAAGATTTCATCTTGTACTTTGAGGAGACGGGCAAGTGTGCTCGTGGTTGTTTAGGGTTCGGGTGCGAACTCTTGTAGCTTGAGGTGCGGCCTCGACGAGCCGGTGGGCTTGTGGTGTGTAAGGGACTTTGGGAGTCCGAGGGCTTGTAGGTGTTGCGGCACCAAGGAGAGATCCGGTTGATCGTGCATAGTGGAAATCCTTCGTGTGTCGAAGGCGGGGATGTAGAGCAAGTGTGCTCGAACCTCGAAACAACCCTTTGTGTTTGCGATTGCTCACTCTTGCTCCCTTACTCTTTTTGTCTCACTTATATCTTGCATTACTTTATACTCTTTATCTCTTATATGCATGATATACCTTTGTGCTCATAATTGCTATACTTGCTTGGGATTGTTATTAACACTAGTATTCAACCAAGAGAGCCAACGCGGCACCTCAACCCATTCAAGGGGAATCTAGAGGAGTTTGTCCAGAGCCTCGCAAGGGGAATTCAGCAACACTCTTGTGTTATACATAAGTGTTCAATTAAAAGAAGTTTTAATTGGTCAACTTAGTTTTAATTCCGCATTATTTGTTCATAAGTGACCATTAGATTAGCCATCACCTATTCACCCCCCCTCTAGGTGATCTTACAATTGGTATCAGAGCTAGTGCTCTTGATATTGGGTCTAACAACCTAAGAGTTAAAGATCCCCTTTTAGGCTAATCACAAGATTTGTACACACACAATGGACTTCATGTCGCCACCCACCTTTGACACTCTTAACATCCAAATTTGGAAGGTTAAGATGTCTTTGTTCCTCAAAGGACTTGGCCTTAGTGTATATCTTGCCACAACTAATAAAGAATATTGCTTAAATGGTAAGAACATTGAGGCTAATGCAAAAGCCCTTCATGCTATTAAGTCAACCCTAAATGATGATTATTTATCTAGAGTTTCTAATCTTGAATCGGCTTTTGTAGCTTGGAACATCATCACCTCCCTTGGCGAAAAGGACCCATACTATGCGGGGAGCGATTCGGACGTTGGAAGCGACATCTCCAACGTATGCTATATGGTCCAAGGGGATACCCCCTTGAGGTAAACTCCGAATCCGAGGATGAGGATGTTAATATGTCATATGATGAGCTTAATACATTTTGCCAATTATTGCTTGAGAAATATGACATGATTAAAAAGAATAATAAAAATTTGAAAAAGGAAATTGCTTGCATGCATAAGGAAAATGACTCATATAGAAATAACATTGCATGTTTAGAAAAAGAAAATGAGGATTTGAAAAATGAGAATATTTCCTTAATGTCTAAATTGAATGTTTTTTGTGAAGGAAATATGATTTTGAAAAATAAGGTTGACATGGTGGAAAAAACAAAAGGAAGTCATTTTGCAAGAAAATAAGTCTTTAAAAAGAAAATTTGTTGAAAAAGAAAAAGATTTTGTTTCACAAAAGAAAAAGAAAAATGATCATATATCTCATCATGCTTTACATGCCACCACAAATGAGATAAATGTTTTGAAAAATAAAATGGATAATTTGAGTTCAACTTTGAACTCTTGTGCATTTAATCATACTAAGTTGGAGTCAATGTTTTCAAAGAAACAAACTCCTCATGTTCATGCACATCACTCTCATCATCATGCTTATGTTGCACAACATGATCACACTCCTACACATAAGCATACTAAGGTGTACGTATGTACACATTGTGGCCGCAAAGGCCATTTAGCAAAATTTTATTTTGATAAGAAACCTAATTTATATTTTGCTAAGTATAAAAATTTTGGGATCCTTACAATAAAGCTAATCCCAAAGGACCCAAGAAAGTATGGGTACCAAACCCCCCACCCTTTGATTTTGATGTAGGTGAGGGCTCTCACAAAACGTGAGAGGATTGGTGCCTTGATAGCGGATGCAATGGACATGATGGACAAACTTTTGGATGCATTGCTATCAAGGAGATTTTGGTGGGAAAGACCACCATGCTTGGAGTTTTGGAGTTGGTAACAATTTCTAAACTTCTATTTTATTTATGTACATGCTTTTATTTCATAATATCATTCATAGCATGTTCATGTTTTAAGATTTTATGTGCTTCATGTGGCATTTACATGCTTAAATGTAGAATGTGTCAAAACTTGCATTTATACATATATGAATAGTGAACTACAATTGACTCATATATATTTGAACTTCATGCTCATTTGTATCCACTATATGCATGTGTATAGGCTAGTTTTGATGATTCGGTCATTTATACTTGTTATGCCTATCTTTGATCTTACTTCATGTATATGTGTGTTTAATTCAAATCTAATAAATATACATGTATACCCCTAGAGTCATTTGCCTTCATGCAATATATATTGGACTCTTTTCATATTTGGGATATGTATGCATATTGTTAGAATTGGATAAATCATACATATACCATGAAGATTAGTATTTTAAATAAGAAAAAAAATTTTATGTTTTGATTTGTACAACAAAATGTGATTTATGATCTTTTTGAGCTTGAATGACTATTTTTATAAAAATGCTATTTACATGATCTTTTGAACACTCATCTTTATGATACAAAATATTTTGAGCTTTATAGACCATGAGTGATTAAATCTTTATGTATTTAGCAATGCTTTATGAAAGATATATGATTTGTTTTAAGATGAAAAATAAGATTTTCATGAGATTCATTCTTCACTTTCTATTTTCATGAAAATACCATTTACATAACCTTTGAACACTCATCTTTTATGATAAAAGATAATTTTTGAGCTTTATGGACTATGAGTGCTTGAACTTTATGTATTTAGTATTATTCATGGAAATATTTGACTTTGTATTTTTGAAGGATCTTTAACTAGTTTGTCAAAAATCCATTTAAACTAGTTATCTATTCTTCAAATTGATTCACATGATCCTATTTGTAATCATATGGATAAATTCTTTTGTATTTTCAAAATTTATTTGATGCTTCATGATTTGAATATTAGTTTAAATGTTAGCATTTGTCAACACTTGGATTTATACTTATACACATTATGGATCACAAATAAATTTATATATGATTGGGTTTGAATGCTTATTTGTGCCCATTAGGTGTGTTAGTATAGCTTAAGTTTTGATGATTATTACGTTTTAAACTTGTATTCCCATTTTGGATTTATGCTATGATCATGTGTCTTCATTTCATGTATATGTTTGTCTTGCCAAAATATTAAGATATACATGGATACCTCTTGAGTCATTTGCCTTTCATGCAAATCTATATATAGACTCAAATGTGTTTTAAGGATATGTATGTATACTTAATGTCTTGTCAAAACATACATATATCTTGAAATATAAATTTTTGTTTTTAATAAAATTTTGTTTTTTCAATAAAATTATTGTGATGGATTTCATGATTTCAAAATTTTAAGGAATATTGAGTTTTATTGCTATTTTTCATGATACCATGTTCCACATAACACTAGCACACTCACTTCTTTTTGATATGGACTTTATGGATAGAGTGTTTTTTAGTGCCTTGTGTTTCATTGATATTTCATGAAAAATTTTTGCTTATTCCTTGATTGAAGGATTCCGTACTAGTTGTTAAACACCTTCATTTAACTAGTTCGAATTTTTCATGTGGTCGATTATATGATATATACACTTAAGCTTAATTTTCAATTGGTATCATTAGATATTTTCAATTGGTATCAATTTGATTCATGTTGTATATACTCATATTTTGTTCTTTCATGTATGTATGCATCTACTTCAATTGATATTATCTTTTCATACATATATGTGATCTTTTGTGCTTGATTTACACACGTATATTATATACTATATGTTTGCTTATCAAGATTTTGGTTTTAAAAAAAAAAAATATTTGATATGAACTTGTGTTTCGTATTGCCTATATGCAAGGAGAGCTTAACATCTCTCTTACATATAGATTCATATTGAGTGTATTGTGTATTGAGGAGCTTAACATCTCTTCTTTATATGGCACACGTGTGTAGGGGGAGCTTCACATCTCCTCTTATGCATTACATAATATGTGTTATGTGAGTTAGGGCTTGTCACCCTTCTTCATGTAATGCATATGTGTAGGGAAGTTAACTTAGCGTCTTCCTCTTCATGAATGTATATCGCATATAAATCTTATTGATTGATTTGATTTTAACCCTCCTTGATTTCCTTATTTTTGACAAAAAGGGGGAGAAAATGTGTTTGATGATTTGAACTTTGAACCCTTTGTTGATGATTGACAAAAAGGGGGAAGTATTTGAGTTATATGCATGATTTCCTTAAGGGGGAGAAAGATTTTGAGATTTTGAGTTTTTATACTTGTGCTTTTACTCATGCATAGCAATAATATAATAAGATAAAAGCTTGAGAAAAAGATTTGTGCATTCATTTGCATACATATTTATGTGCCTTAATGTCATATCTATTTATTTCTAGTGATGCATGAGTTAAGGGGGAGCTTCTTTGAAACTTTACTTTATCCATGCATATATAACTTCATGAGTTTTGTCATCATCAAAAAGGGGGAGATTGTTGGCCCAAAGGCCTATCACTCTAGTTTTGATGATGATCAACTCATGTAGTTATATTTGCTAATGATCTTGTTTTAATTAGTGACAGATTCTTTATCAAAATCTTAGTAGGTGCAAAGCTCAACAAAGGATTAAATGTCAAGATTTGGAGCTAGCACGGTGTGATCCAAGGAGCTTTTGGATCAAGCTTGGACCAAGTCAAGAAGATAAGAAGACTTCAAGGGAAGACTTCAAGAAGATGAAGACTTGTGTCTAAAGAGGATGAAGACTTGTGTCTAGGTATAAGATTTTTATTTGTTTTAGATAAAAAAATGTAAAGGATAGAATAGATTGGTGGATTGCTCAAGTATATCTTACGCACACACTCTTGATAGAATTGCTTTCATAAAAAGATTTTCATGTTAGAAAAGAATTCTTATTTGAGAAAAAGATTTTTCATTGGACAAAATACATGTCTTGGTTTTTGATGTTACCTATATACATATCTTTCAAACCCAGTTTAGTGCTTTATGTCAAAAACTAGATATTTCATCTTGATTGTGTAGTGGATCATATCCATACACACTATGCTTTAAAGTATATCTTGTTTTTGTATTTGATGAAAATTTGGAAAAACATGTTGTTTTGGAAAAACAGTTTTTTTATTATGAGCCAATATTTCCAAGTTACAAAAAATAGTCAAATTTTTAATAACATGCCTTGATTTTGTGCAAGCATGTTTCTATATCATAAAACTATTTTTTGTAGAATTTCTAAGTATTTATGGGATTTTTTTATTAAGCCAAAAGACCAATCTTTAAATCCCAAATTTTCAGGTTCTGGCAGTTCTGATTTTTCAGAACTGACAGTGGCCGGTCGACCGGTCGGTCGACCGGACGTGCACAGACGTGCACGCCTGTGTGCACTGGAGAACGGTCGACCGTGCCGGTCGACCGCTTCAGAGAGTCTGCTCTCTGGAAATTCCGGTCGACCGCACCGGTCGACCGACAGAGAAGTAATTCTCTGCTCCAGGTGCGCGGTCGACCGGGCCGGTCGACCGGAGGCTCCAACGGTCGGATTCTTGACCGTTGGCGGTCGACCGGACGGTCGACCGGCAGCTCTGACAGAGCCCAACGGTCAGATTTTTCTGGCCTCTATAAAAGGGGGTTTTGTCATTGTTTGAAGCCAAGATTTTTGGAGACCTTAGAGCCTGTTTTCTCATATTCATTTCAGAGGTTTTTCTCCACAAAAATAGTGAGCTAATACTTCCAATCAAAAGGGAAGATTTTATAAGAGTGTAAAAGTGATTTCTTGAGATTTTCACCAAAGATTCTTTCCTTGCTTTCTCACACAAACTCTTGAGCATCCATTGAGCTATTCATCCTATAGGTGTTGTAGTGAGAGCTTTTGTAGGTGATCAAGTGTTTAAGATCACCAAGATTTCATCTTGTACTTTGAGGAGACGGGCAAGTGTGCTCGTGGTTGTTTAGGGTTCGGGTGCGAACTCTTGTAGCTTGAGGTGCGGCCTCGACGAGCCGGTGGGCTTGTGGTGTGTAAGGGACTTGGGAGTCCGAGGGCTTGTAGGTGTTGCGGCACCAAGGAGAGATCCGGTTGGATCATGCATAGTGGAAATCCTTCGTGTGTCGAAGGCGGGGATGTAGAGCAAGTGTGCTCGAACCTCGAAACATACCTTTGTTTTTGCGATTGCTCACTCTTGCTCCCTTACTCTTTTGTCTCACTTATATCTTGCATTACTTTATAGTCTTTATCTCTTATATGCATGATATACCTTTGTGCTCATAATTGCTATACTTGCTTGGGATTGTTATTAACACTAGTATTCAACCAAGAGAGCCAACGCGGCACCTCAACCCATTCAAGGGGAATCCAGAGGAGTTTGTCCAGAGCCTCGCAAGGGGATTCAGCAACACTCTTGTGTTATACATAAGTGTTCAATTAAAAGAAGTTTAATTTGGTCAACTTAGTTTTAATTCCGCATTATTTGTTCATAAGTGATCATTAGATTAGCCATCACCTATTCACCCCCCCTCTAGGTGATCTTACACTATTAACTTAGCTCCATAGGAGTTTCAGTTTCATTGGAGAAACTGAAGATACTACTGTCATTGGTGTAGTATTGAACTTAACAGTGGGGGTAATGTTAGAGGTGTAATTTTGAACTTAACATTGGTTATCTCGACTTCGATACGGAAGTTCGGGGGAAAGTCATTGTCATAGGTGTATTGTTGAACTTAACAATGAACTGGATGCTAGAGGTGTGTTGTTAAATCTAGCATCGTTCGTCTCAGCTTCGATATGAAAGCCTGAGAAAAATGACTGTTAGAGGTTTAATATTGAACTTGGCAGCAACTTGATCACTATTAAAGGTGTGATATTAAACTTAATAGTAATCTGTCAGAGGTGTATTTTTAACATGACAAGAGTTGATTTGCGATATGAGCAATTTTAGGACCTGACATTCTATTGAGAAGAATTAGCAAGTGAAGTTTGAGCTATTAGAGGTGTAGTGTTAACTTGACAATTTTGAAGATTTGTGACTCCATGTAAGGGAGTCGTCAAGTGGAAGTTCGAACTCGCTGAGGATTATTGAAACTTTTCACTTTTAAAGGTGTGGTCTTAACATAACAGTGATTGAGTTTGTGAACCTACCACTCCATGGGAAAGAATTGGTAGGGGATTTTGATGGGAAATAGAATAAATTGTCAGAGGTGTAATATTAACTTGACGAACTCCGTTGGGAATTAAGGAAAATGGTTTGTCAGAGATTTATTGTTAACATGACAAGTCTGTGCTCATTTCACCAGAAAAATAGATACAGGTATATTTGTGGTCCTACCATTCCGTGAAAGAGAATTGGTAAGAGATTTTGGAGGGGAAGGCGAGACCAAGTCCCCTAGAATTTTTAGCAAACGCTCATCTGTCAACAGATTTAGTATGCCTTTACCAACTACTGTTTGAGTAGGACTTGCCATGCTATTACTCTCAGCATGATGAGTTTCGGGGACTTATGTTGGACTTAAAGGCCAACATTTTCCTCTATCATTAACCATCGAGGCGTCAGATATTGATAGCCTCTAAAGAAGAGTGACAAAACTAATTCTAGTTAGTTTGTCTTTATCATCTACATTCTGTCGAGAATTGAATCGTGTTCCCCTGTGCTATTGACCTGACCATTCCTCTGAACCGGCTTATTATGTGCGGTTAAAACTTTAACGATGTTTGGTCGTTGACGCTGGTTGCATCATGCTTGTGTTGAGCAGAGCATAATTGTTGATTGAAAATTCCATCGTAGGGAAACGCGTTCGACGCAAGCGTCATACATACTTGACCTAATGATTAGATATTTAATGTTAACATGATCAAGGGTAGTATTTCTTCAAAAATTTGCCACTATTGGCATCATAAGTATATCACCTTCTAGATTTATCAGGCAATATGCTCCATTTGAGTAGACGGACTCCACCACAAATGGTCCTTCCTACTTGTGTTTGAATTTTTCTTTTGTCTTATGTGTCATTACCATAGGTCTTCTGACATCTAAGAGGAGGGTCTCCTTTCTTGAAAGTCCGCTCCTTGACTTTCTTGTTGAAAGCTCCAAAAATTTGAGCTTGGTAAAGCTGAGCTTGTAGGCGTTTGTCGTCCAAAGCTTCCAGCTCTTGGAGTTACAGTCGATACTTCTCCTCATCTGTCATTTCCATTTTCAAGGCAATATGCAGAGAAGGAATCTGAATTTCTAGTGGGAGTAAGGCTTCATACCCATACATCAAAGAGAACAGTGTAGCTTTCGTCGGGGTTCTCATTATTGTGCGATAAGCCTATAAGCATTCACCTAGCTTATCATCCCAGTTGTGTTGGCTCTTCGAGACGAATTCTTGAGAAGTTTCCCAATGGTCTTGTTGAAGCTTCTGCTAGGCCGTTAGCGGCTGGATACTATGTCGTTGAAGATACACTCTAGATCCTGAACTTATTGCAGAATCTTTGGAATGCTTGGCTGACGAACTGAGGCCCATTATCATGGACAATCTATATCATAGCACGCCAAAGCGGTAGATCATGTGATGTTTGATAAACTTGATCACGTCAGATGTCTTCACTTCTTTCAGAGGGATAGCCTCTGCCTATTTGGAGAAGTAATCAGTTATGGCTAAGATAAACCAGTGTCCTTTGGATGAAGGTGGGTTAATAGGACCACCACGTCTATTTTCCACATCTTAAATGGCAAGGAAGAAGTTTAGGACGAAGATGTCTTGGTTCCTGATGAATAAAATCACCATAAATTTGACAGGCCTGGCATCATTTAGCGTCAGCGATGGCGTCAGGGGTCATTTTGGGCCAATAATATCTCAGTCTTTGGAGTTGATCTCTAAGTTTTGGACCAGGTTGGTGAGCTCCACATATACCATCATGAGCTTCTTGAGTGCTTCCTCTGCCTCTTTTTATGACAAGCAGCGGAGGGTGATTCCATCATGCGATCGGCGATACAGTGTTCTCGTGATCGCATTATAGTAGAATTTTGGGGGCTTTCCTTCTAATGACAACTGCCGCTTGAAGGTCATCAGGCAGAATGCTGTACAATGCGAAGTCTGTGTACAGGAATCGCCAACCCCTGAGCTCTTAAACTGCAGAAGTCTCTAGAGTTTCTTTGACTTGAAGGTTCCCTACTGGAATTTGATAATCTTCAAGGGCGAGTTTTGGATAGTACAAGTCATGGCTGTAGACGAGTACTTTCTCCGTCGCTCCGGCTAGAAGAGTCAATGACGCAACGAGGGACGCCAGTGCGTCTGTATGCGCATTTTACCCATGAGGTACATGATCAATATGAAGTTTCTGAACTTCTCCGCCATGTGGATGGTTGCGTTGTGATAGGGTACTAAGTTTTCATATCTAACTTCGTACTCCCTGCAAACCTAATTAATGATGAGCCATGAATAACCGTATGCTTCAAGATTTTTAATGCCAATCTCATCTACGATTTGCATCCTGATCAAGAGAGCATTATATTTCGCTACATTATTGGAACACGGCTTAGTTAATGAGAATGCACGAGGGATTACGTAGTTTCGTTGAAGAAGAGTTGCCACTCCTGTTCTTTGAAAGTCGTCTGAGTCATGCAAGCTTCAGCGATCTCGTCTAGAAGATCTTCATAAAGTTTGGTCGCTCTTGAATCTGGTTGTTTAGCCAAGAAGTCTGCCACTGCCTGTCCCTTCACAGCTCTTTATGGCAGAAATTGTATCTCATATTGGCAGAGCAAAATGGCCTATTTCGCCAATCGACCATTCAACGATGATGGCTTCATCATAAGCAATCTTAAAGGATTGACTTTTGATATGACGAAAATGGTCTGGCCCACCAGGTAATGTCGCAAATTCTGGACGGCGAACACCAATGCCAAGCATTCCTTTTCGACCGGGTTGTATCGATGTTCAGTTCCTATCATGGTTCTACTCAGGTAGTAGATTGCTTACTTATGTTCCTGATCATTATTCTGAGCTAGTAAAGCTCCTAGAGAATGATGCATAGCTCAAATGTATATCAGGAAAGATTCTCCTGACACTGGAGCTGTGAGCACTGGTGGCTGCGTAAGTTACTGCTTGATTTCCTTGAACGCTTGTTGGCAAGCATCGTCCCATATGAATGAAACACCCTTCTTCATAAATTTGATGAAGGTTGGCATCATCCCGAGAGGTTTGAGATAAATCTCTGGATGTAGGCTAGTCGCCCTTGCAATCCTCTAAGCTTTCTAAGGTTCTTTGGAGCACGGACTTTCTCTGGGTCAGATGGATTCCTTTGGAAATCACAAAAAAGTTGAGGAATTTACCGCTGGCAACCCTTAGGAAGGATTCGGTGAATTCATCTTCAATTAATGCGCCCGCATGATATCGAATACTGTCTACAGATCTGCTATGTGATCGCCTTTGGCACGGCTTTTTACTGCAAAATCATCTACATAGCATTCTATCATTTTGCGTATATGCTCGTGAAAAATTACATTCACAGCTCTCTGGTATGTCGCCCCCACATTCTTCAACCTGAAGGGCATCACAGTATAGCAGTACACCCCTAGTGGTGTCTTATAGAATGTATGCATCTCGTCATTAGGGTATATCTTAATTTGATTGGATCTAGAGAATCCGTCCATAAAGGACATCCGTTCAAATCCACACGTGTTGTCGATCATGACATCCGTGATTGGAAGGGGAAAATCAACTTTAGGATATGCCTCATTTAGATCACGAAAATTAATGTAAACTTGGATCTTCCCATTCTTCTTTGTGATAGGGATGATATTAGCTATCCAATCAGGGTGTTGTTCTTCCCTAATCAAACCGAAGTCTATAGCTTCTTGACTTTCAACTGAATCGCTTTCATTATTTCTGGGTGAAATCGTCGCTACTGTTGCTTGACAGGCTTTGCGTCTGGATTGATGTTGAGGCAATGCATATCCACCTGAGGATCGAGCCCAGGCATATTCTTGTAGTTTCAAGTGAAAACATCTATATACTCTCGCACAAGAGATATTAGATCTTCCTTCTCGAGAGATGATAAGCTCTCACTTATAAAGATGGGCTTAGAATTAGCTTCATCTCCCAAATTAACGTGGGTTACCCTATCCTCCGTAGGTGGTTCACGTTGTTCAAAGTGAATATCTCAGAGAGTATTTAGGTGTTTGATCTAAAGATCTATATCTGACTAGATCATTTATTCATCTCCATCTTCTGGGTGGCTTGCCGAAACCATGTTTACCGAAAGGTCTTTGAAGATGTTGCCGACATGACATCTGACTCCCACGATGACGTGCCCGACGAGTGATTATGATAAAATAACTCTTCAGACTTATAGGCTGACATGGTTGAAGTTGAAACATAGCCCAACCCCCTGCGAGTTTGATGATAATAGTCAGGGGCTTTCCCTTTTGGGACGAAGGATCAAAGCGGTGTTCGCCTTCCTTTGCCGAAGTTCAAGCCAAGACCACTTGTTAGGTCATACCCCATGTTCTTCATCATTCTGAGTACATTAGACTCGTAATGAGAGAACTGAGTCTCGTTTTCTGAGTCTTCAACAATTATTGGTTTGGACTTGACTCTTCCAAAATGAATCAGTTTTCAGCCTTTACGCCTTGCTGGGACCTCGAATAAGGATCCTTGCGCACCATTGATGCTTTGATATGCCATGAGAGATGATCTCACCGGCACATGCAATGATGTCAGGGCATCTATTACTGACCAGAGGTCATCATCTACATCGGTACTAGTATCTGATGGCACGGAATCAGAAACAAAGACAGAAAAATAAGCTAAATCTAAATCTTCATTAATATACCATTTGCCTACATCATTGGTGGTGTTATTGACATCGAGCTTATTAACGCTCATTACAAGAGGATTCAGCTCTCAAAGACATTCTTCTTCTACCTCTGGCTTGACATCAACTTCGTCGCAAGAGTCTAGTTCCTCTTGCTAGGGATTCTCGTCTATTTTCAGAAAATCCTGATACAGGAGGGAGTTTGTGAAGTAGTTCTCCACCCCCTTGAACAGACGCCTTTCGGCGACAAGCGTTTGGACTTTTCCATCTCCGTCAACATAGTTCATGACTTGATGGAGAGTAGAGGGGACAATGGAGTTGCGATGAATTAATGGTCGTCCCAGCAGCAAATTATACAAGTCAGCATCAATAACATAGCACGTTACCTCAGATCTTAGGTCCCTGATTTGGCATTTGAGTTTAATCTTTCCCATTGGGCGCGCACCATTGGCGCTGAATCTATAAATGGTAGTTTGGGTGGCGCTTAATCGGTGAGTGGGGATTCTCAAGTGCTGGAGCGAGGCATGATGCTCAACGCGGATCCTTGATCCACCTGAATGCGGCTCACTTCAAATGATCTAATATACCCTATGAAGTATAGGTGCGTATCATGTTTTCCCTTAACCTACATGTCATTTGGAGTGAAGGTTATGCAGGGGACTTGTTGAGAGGCGTGGAGACAATTTTCTTCATCTTCCTCCTCTAGTTTAGCTGAAATCCGGGCCATGAGGCCTCAACATTGGCTAAGGCTTCTCTCAGAGCATCTCTTGTTGACTTAGACAATCTCCGGAGCTCATAGAGGGTAATCCTGGCCGTGATGTTGGCCAGTTGAGCCAAAACATCAAAGTGGTAAGGTCTTAAAGATCCTTCTAGTTTGTCCTTTGGGAGAGCCTTGGCGTACCGAAGCTCCTTTTGCTTCTCCACGGTTGCTTCGTTGATTTCTTAGCTGGCTGCTCTGGGTGGGTTTAGGCGGATTTGCCACCACTTCGTCATACTTCTTCAAGTACAACTGACCTGAAAGAGTCCCTACCACAAGCGGTCAATTCGATTCTGCAGCAAGGACGATTGTCTCCTCCTCCGAATCTGTTAATGAGGGGACATTGGTTTTGCTTCCCAGGAGGAAGCATACATCACATTACAAGGCGAACCTTTTGCTTTTTCTCTGGATTTCCTGTTGGTACCAGTAGTCCACTGTTGACCTTCCATGAGATCGGGATGAACCCACATGATCTCTCTCTGAGGAGTAGGAACAGGTACGAGACATTTCTCCTGCTGGTGGTATGGATCTGTATTGACCACCTTAGTTCCCCTTTGAGGATGGGAACTACTCCTGCTAGCGTTGGAGGCACCCCAAACTATAAGAATGATGTCATATTGGCTGTCACTTTCTTCTGCTCCGGGTAGAGCTTGAGCACCTCCACATCAATCAAAACTTGGAGAATGTCTTTGAAGATGTAACAACATTTGGTAAGGTACCTCAACATCTTGTGGTATAAGCAGTAATTGGGGTTTTCAGTCTTGCCCACCTTCTGAAGACGTCTAACTTCAGGAAGCTTCAGTCTGTTGCTTTTGTTGAGTAATTTGAATAATGAATCGACATGCTCGTCTTTAAAGGAGTAATACTTGTTGGCGCGCGACTGGCTTCAAGATCTACCCCCTCTAGCTGATTGGGGTTTAGAGGGAGACTGCGTCTCTGTTACCAGTGTGTCCTTCCTTTTAGCTTGGAAAGACGCTTCTGGCACGCGCCCTGTTGACTTCTCAGGTCTGAGCTTGTTTTCTTCTGCCTTAACCCTGGCGATAATCTACTCTGCTTGTTCCCCTTGCTGGACCAACTGCTTCCAGGTAAGGCTTTCAGCTACTCCTATCTGAGTTAGGAGTGAGGTTTGTAAATTATAACAACATGTTTCCACAAGGGTGGCCTGGTTATACCCCTAGGACATTGGAGTGCCATATCCAAAATCTCTCCACAAATGCTTTAATTGACTTTCCTTTCCATTGCCTCATTGCCGGAGAGTCGGTATGGTAATCTCTGAATCATTTTCAAAGAAGCGTGTGAGAAAAAGCTTCTCCAGATCACTCCAGTTCTTGATGAAGCCTTCTGGGAGTTTCATAAACCATTCAAAAGTGATCTCTTTTAGGGTGCTGATGAACAAATGTATCAGGATGGCATCATTTGATACTACATTTCCTATTTGAGACTTGAAGTAGTATACGTGCTGTATTGGTGACCCCTTGCCATCGAAGGCCTACAGGGTTGGAGCTTTAAATTTAGGAGGGTACGGGACAAGATCCCACTCAGCCGGGTAAGACCGAACCACTCCTGCATCTTGGAGGTCTTTAATATATTGTTTCAGTTTACTCATTCTCTTGGAATGAGTGCTCTCATTCTCTGAATTGTCTCCCTCATCGGATGGAGGCTTGGAAGACTTAGATTTGGAATGCTCCTCCTCCTCGGTATGTGTAGAGGACGATCTTTCCCCTTTCTTCCACTTAGACTTCTTAGAAGGAGTCTTGGCCTTCGACTTTTTCCTTTTGTCTTCAAACAATTGCGCAAGCATCTGCTCGAGGTTATCGATAGATTCTTGTTGAGCATGAATCATATCAAGTTGCTCTCTCTGGGCCTGAGCTTGTTGTTCAAAGCGCCTGCCCATTTCTTCAGGAGTGCTTGCCATAGATATGGAGGCTTCTTTCTCTACAGAAGAGTTCAAGGCCTGTGATTCTGCAATGGTAGAGTATGACTCACTTACTTTAATACCCCGGTCTAGGGCACTGTAGTCCACTGGGGCTATTATGCCAATCTGAGTACGGGTATGCCAGTATACTCCTTACGGCTCGGTGTCAGACTTGTCGGACTGACTATTGACTGCTTCCCCTTAGTTCTGCTTGGCGTAGTGCTTGGACCTACCATATTTGCAGTAATTTCAGGGTACTCTGCATTAGAGAAGGTTCTCCTTGTGTGGGAGCGACGCCTTTGGCTGAGCGGGAAACTGACATAGATGATAACCGGTTGAACACCAACTATCTGCTTACATGCGAGCTGCAGTGACATTCAGAGAGTACTGCTATGATGAGCCATTCACATCAGCATTGTGGAGTGATTTGATGAACACTCCTCTTCTTGGTCAAGTAGTCCCTTAGATTCATTGGACGGGGATCAAAGAGACCAGCCTCAAGTCTCTGAGGATGAGGACTTTCAGCTCCCTTCTGGCTTTAGCTATTGGAGAGCAAATGGGAACCTTGCAAGTTTCAGTGACGCAAGTTTCAAAGACGTGAAGTTCATGTTCTATAGAACAGATGCGACTCTCGTGTTATGGCTTTGAGACGCGAGTCTTGTGCCTCTGCTGAGAAGAGATGCGGACCTCGTGTTGCTGATTGTGGTATCTGTCTGGCGACACTTGAGAAATGCGGACTTTATGAGTCCCGTGTTCTGTTGTAAAGACACATATCTCATGTCTCTGAGAAGGGACGCGGACCTCGTGTTGCTGAACATTGCATCTATGATTTGAAGCCTTAGAAATGCAAGCCTTTTGAGCTTTGCGTTATGGTATCCAGATGCAGACTTCACGCGTCTGATGCAGTTCAGAAGAGATATAGGCCTGAGCCTCGCATCCTATATCTTCTAGATGGATGGTTTTTTTAGCTTCTTGCATCTGTTATCAATGTGCGCATCGCCTTTGTCGACGTTCAGCATTCCAGTTACGCTTAACAGATTGTTGGAGATCCCTAGTAACCTGGAGCTGAGGAAGAGGAGGAGTGTGGCAAGATTGGCCTTCAACAACATCGGCTTCGCGGGTCTCGTGGGAGACGTTGACGTGGGCCATGCATGCGACACGACCAGAAATGGCTCTGTTTGTGAAGGCCTTCTTTGGGGAAGTCTCCGAAGAGACTTGGAAGCGGATCTCTGAGGAGACTCGAGGTATTGCTGCGTCATTCTGGGGCTCTTGGAGCCAAAAGAGAGAAACTCCTCATACTTTGCCTGATCAAATAATTCCACGACAAGTGATTCGATCATTTTTCTCATGAAGGTGACGTCACCTTGCGCCACAACTTGCTCATCACTGAAGAAAGTAGTCCCCAGAGGAGTCGCATCTCTTGTACGGAGAGGGAATTTGAAAATATGTATTGTAAAATTTTCTTGAATTAATGAAATATTACAACAATTTCAAAAGCTCCAATTACAAGAGAGAGGAGATATTCAAGCTCAAATATCCTCTTTGTCTAATGCCAGGTTCTTTGTGTAGTGATGGAAAGTAATTTTTGTTTTTCGTTGATCGAGTGAACAACAAGCTCTTCTGAAACTCTTCTCCTTGGATCACAGATGGAGTAGCCCAGCTCCTATCCAATGAAATGTCAAAGAGACTTAGGCAATAACTTAAACTCAGCAAGTTGGTAGAAGAGTTGAACTCTTTATAAATCTTCCTCAGTTGAAAAATTCTGACCCCTTTTCAATAGCAAACTGAGCTATTTATAGGGGTTTCAGGGTAAAACTGTCCCCTAAAAACCCTCATAATGGGGGTTAACTCCCCTCATTACATTGGCAGTACTTACCCCGTAATGGGGGTAGTTATAACTGAGACGCAAGGCTTCTCTCCAGTTGGAACGCGGGCTTCAGCTCTGCGTTTAGCCTTAAGGTAACGCTGGACGTGGGTCTTGAGCTCTGTATTTTGGGCGTCGTTGTGGTGTTGAAACGCGAGCCTCTGACTCTGTGTTTCCTCATTGACGTGGTATTAGACGTGCGCCTCGAGTTTCGCGTTTGAGACGCGGGCTTCAAGCTTTGACGCGGGCTTCAAGCTTTGTGCCTGAGCACTGAAGTGGTACTGAGACGCGGGCTTTGAGCTCTGCGCCTTGGCATTGCAATACTGTTGAGACGCGGGCTTTGAGCCCTACGTTTGCCTTTGCACGAGTAGCTTTGATTAGTTTCGCGTCTGAACATGGACTCTATTATCTGATGACTTGTCTTTAATAATTTTTAGATAGTCAACAATGTTGTGATCGCCTTCAAGCCAGAGTAAGTCGTTGCAATGGCTCCAAGGCAAGCAAGCGCAGAAGAGGTAAAAAAGTTTTCTTTAGTTCTTTCTTTCTTTATTTCTTAGGTCAAAAATACATCTTCAAATCAATATTTCTTTTTTCTTTATTCTTCTTTCTTTTAACCTAGTCTTTCTTCTCTTAATCAAAACACCGACTCTCTTCTTTTTCTTCTTCTCTTCTAACACTTGATGCTTTTCTTTTCATTCAAGAAATAAAGAAGAAAATGTTTTTAACCGATATTAGTAGCTTAGGGAGAACTTACTAAAAGCTTTTATCGCATTCCCTCCTTGTGGATCACGACCCGCATAGCCACTTGCTATGGTGGTAGCATTGAACAACCTTACACTTTCTTAATCTATTTCTAAACTTCTCTTTTCTGTGCACAGGTTCGACTCGATCAGTAGTGATAGGTTGTCAATTTTTATCTCAAGTGGGTTGCACTTTATCTTTTATACTCATTTGTTGGGCTGCTATAATACTAGCTACTCAATTCTTTATATAGCCAACAAAGTGACTGTTTCTCCCACTTGCAACTCTTGGGTTGCCACAGTACCTGATCGTACACATATTTTGCATTCTTTTCATTACACTCCTACATTTATCGTGTAATAAATCTGCTAATTTTCTTGTCTTAAATGTCTATTTTGTAGAAGATAATAATAAAGAGAAAGAGGATTAAACTAAACAAATACCAGTTAAAATCAGATTTAACTAGAGCTATTTGGTTAGCTGAGAATGATTTCAGATCTAATTAGAACAAATCAAGAATTAGAGCAAATATTCAGCTGAAGATTAGAACAAATCAGAAAGATAACACCAAATGAAAACTGGTAAAATTCAGATTTTTATAAATCTAATTTGGTTAGCTAAAGATCAACTGAGAATAATATTAAATACAGAGTCCAAATTCAAAATTCAAAGGGATAAATGGATAGAGAGAAGATCAACGGATGAGATGAAGTAATTTTGACTCGAATTTTGACTAAATAAATTTTAGTATTTGAATCATAACTTTCCCTACTGAAACTCAAATTTAATGATTCAAGATAATCTAGAAAGAAAACTTAAAGGGATACAACTCTTAAGTTGATCACTATTTCTAATTCTTCATTTGGTAAGTTATATTCAGCAATCAACATGCCAACAAGTTGCAGATTAGAGCTGAATATCCACATCAAATCATATTGGAGATAAGGGAAGGATTCAAATTCAGAAATAGCCAGCTTTCCTATCTTCATATTTCTCTACCCTCTGCATTTCTCTTATAAATACCTGCAATCTCAAAGGCAAAAAAAAAGGACAGAGAGTAGAATTTAGGTTAATTTGTAGTTTCTAACTTAAGTTTTTTTATTTCTTTCATATAATTTTTATTTTCTTTATGTAACTGAGAGGAGAGGAGTCTTTCATAGAGGAATGAGAATAAGCTTGTACTGAGAATGACACCGGTGTAAGTAATCTTTTCTTTCATTGTTACTTTAATTGAATCGAAGTTTTCTTTTCTTTTCTACTCTTGTTTTTGTTTGCTCCCTCTTCTGTGTTTGTGGATCCAAATGAAAGCGATAGTCTCGAAGTTGCCTTGCCCTTGCAAGTATCGTTGATCTCTTATGGTGATGGATATTCATTTCCATGGTAGTGTAGCTCGCCCCTTCATTTTATAATGTAAATCCGGAATGGGGAAGATCCTATTTGTCATACTTCGCTCGCCTTCAAACAAAGGTACATCATTAGTACGGGTCAAAGGTAAGTAGGAGCCGAAGAGGTAAGTAAGTTTTATTTTCTTTTATGTAATTTTTGTTTTATTTTTGTAACTGAGAGGAGAGGAGAGTTTCATGGAGGAAAAGGAGCAAGCTTGTACTGAGGGTGACACCAGTGTAAGTAACTTTTCTTTCATTGTTATTTGAATCGAATTGAAGTTTTCTTTTCTTTTCTATTCTTGTTTTTGTTTGCTTCCCTCTTCCGTGTTTGTGAATCCAAATGACTCTGATAGCCTCGAAGTTGCCTTGCCCTGGCAAGTGTCGTTGATGACTTATGGTGATGGATATCCATTTTTATGGTAGTGCAGCTTGCCCCTTCATTTCACAGTGTAAATCAGGAATGGGAAAGATCCTATTTGTCATACTTCACTCGCTTTTAAACAAAGGTACATCGTCGATACGGATCAAAGGTAAGCAGGCGCCGAAGCGGTAAGTAAGTTTTTTAGGTTTTAACTTTCTTTTCTTTTAATTTTAGTTTAGATCACCAACATCACTATCTTCCAATTCTTTTATCACTCTTTTCAATTTCTTTATATATATCTATCTTCTATTTTCTCCACCTTCTCATTCTATCACTTTCTTCCTAACTTGATTGTAAATTATTTTCCTTTTCTTTTTAAGAACTAAAACAAGATCTTTAACCATTCTTTGTAACTTAAAAGAGAACTTACTAAAAAGCTTCCATCGTTAGTCCCTTCTTGTGGATCACGACTCGCATAACCACTTGCTATAGCAATAGAATTGAGTACCTTGCACTTCTATTTTGTAATTCTAAAATTCTGTATTCTTGTGTGCAGGTCCTAACTCAAACAAATTTTGGCGTTGTTGCTGAGGAGGGACGATAAGTAATTCTTTTTTTAAGTTTACATCTTTGGTTAACATTCTTCTTTATTCTTGGTGTATAGTTTAACAACAAGAAATTTTTGCTGCAATGGACATATAAGTGGCCCTGGACTCTGCTCAAGAAAGCAAAGCCCAGAAGCCCTCAGATTTGCTACATTCCTGTGACAGTCTGAGTGAACTACTAACCTGTATTTTTTGTAGGTTGGCTGAATTGTAAAGCTTAATATCTGTAACTATTTCATCTCCTTGTTTGACTCATTGTACATAAATTTCTAGCACAACAGTAAAAGGTTGATTGTAAATGCTAAAATTAATTTAGATTTTGCATTTAGGCACGTGTCTATTTTGTTACATTTTCTATTTACTGTTGAAGAGTGTTAGAGCCAAGATATGTGTGCATAGCATTTAGTATAAGGTTCATTCTTATATGAATATTGCTTGAGTGTTACTTTTTTCTATATATTTGTACACTGCACTAAATTGATTTAAGGGCTTGTCCTATAAACAAGATAAGGTGGGGGAAGTCATTACCCTCCCTTAGCCCATAAACAATCTCCTCACTTACTAACCCAAGCCTAACTAAAACTGAGTAAACGTTTGCCTTAGGAACATCTCGGACTCAAATAGGAGACTGACCTAAAGGAGAGGTTGATTTATATTTGACTCTTGCCACATCAGTGTCTAAGGTTGGGGATTGAGGGGCGAAACCCCGAAGGTTAATGGTTTGGCTTAATTAGGCCCGTCGTTTCTGCGCGGATACCTCCCACCAATCTTGTCCCTACCTGGCCGATTAACTTGTGGTCAGATTCGATATTATACCCCTCGTGGACAGTCTAACCAGTTAGGAGTCGTCTAAGTCTAAGGTCTACCCTAACTTAGGTTAGATTTTTTTCTTTTTATTCATTTGCTTATTTTTCTTTGTTTGTGTTTGACATTTCTTGTGTGATATAACTTATAACAATAATTTTTTCAATTTTAATGGTAATCCATGTTACACCCCGACCTCTTTTTTGGATATTATTAACCCGGCATATCATAACTTTAACCAACCTAGTGTGCCGAATTGGTCTTATCTGAATCAATACAACTCATGCCCCCAATCTTATGACTATAATTTTCAAATAATTCAAACTCTTCACTGAGTCAATGAGGATTCACGTCCCCTGAACCCAATTTTCAACCAACTTGTCCTCCTTATCCACTTTGTCCACAATTTTCACAATATTCATTCCCCGATTTTGCTTCTTATACTCCTTTTCTAGACCGACCCATTGAAGAAAAATCCGAGATAGAAAAGGGTATAGAAGCCATGCAGGAGGCCGAACGAAAATTTCAGACCTCCCCAAATCCACAACATTTTCAAGATTCATACTCAGTTTCGCCAGTTCAAAATAGAAAACCATCAATCTTGAAAATGAGTATGCGTGAGTCCGAGCAACAATCACAAATCTGATCGACTCACAATTTCACCACAAATTTCAAAACAAAACTTCATCTTTTCAAGTCCAATCATAACAAACGATGAACCAATCTGATTGTTATACATATTTGCATATTTTACCACTTCTATACCATGTATATTGTAAATAAAAATGTGATTTTTAATCCTTTTCTCTCTATTTTTTGCAGGTCCACATTTGAAATGAGAAAAGGCCCAAAATTTCTTTAATTAGCAATAATTAAAAGAGATTAATTCAAAGCCCAAAAGTGAGCCCAAGGTTGAGCCCAGGATCTGGAGAATTCTACGCGCCAGCTCACGCTTCCAGAAGATCCACGTGGCTAACAACCTGTAACAAATCTGTAACAGAAAGATCCACTTGAACGGCCCTGATTTTGCCGCGCATTCCAGATCTGTGCCGCATGTCCACGGCGGTTACAAGGCCGTTGGGGCCGAGATTTTCTCCAACAAACGGGATTCTGGAGCCTTCTCTCTGAGCCCTATAAATACAGTACCAAGGCCTGCATGAGCGAGACAGAGGAGATTAGGGTAAAAGCTTGTATTTTGTGAGAGAGTGTTGGTATTCTCTTAGGTTTTTAGCTCTCCCTCTTCTTCTTCCTAGAGATTTTGTTAAAGAGAGAAAGAGAGTGTTTTTGAGAGCTTGTAAGCAAGGAGGTGACATCACTTGTAAGTAAGGATTAATCAAGGCTTCATTCTTCTCTTTACAACCTCTAGTAATTTGCTTTACTTTCTTGCTTTACTTTTCTTGCTTTCATCATGAATTGTTGTTTAGTTTCCTTTGTAATGGATAGCTAAATTTCTTTTACATGGCTAGCTAACAACTCTCATTGCTAACTTCTAACTCTTTGGGTGATGGCTAAATTCTATACTTGCTTTGTTAAGTCTCTTTTGTTTCCCAATGAAGTAGAGTTGCTTTCATTTGGGAAATGCTTGTTCATACTCCATATGATTCATGTGTGCCTCATTTAGAGCCTTGTTTAGAACAAGTGTCTTGATGGAACATGGAGATGGATCACCAAACATATGCTATTTGTAGAACAACTTCTTTACTTCAAGCTAATTTGTTGTTATGCCTTGAATGACTAATGAATGTTGTATCTTCTTCCTTAGCATCCCTTGAGTGTCACTCCTCAAGTCCACCATAGAAAATCTATCTCGGGAGCCAATGAATCAATATGAGGCTACAAGCTAAGACCAAGAAGAACACTCATCTTCAAAACGTGAAAAATACTTGACCAAACAAGCAAGTCATCTCTATTGCCAATGAATCAACATGAGGCAATCATGCATCACCCTTGAGTTTAGTAAGTTAGCAAAGTAGTAAAGTTAGCTAGCCATGGCCTTTCTCATCTAAAGTTTCCTAAACATTTTCTTTACTAGCTTTCTTTCTTAGCAATATAAATCTCCAAAGTTCTTTTGACTTTCTTTCCATCATGCACAAATCCACATATATTTTCATTTTCTTTTCCATGCTTTTTACATTTGTTTAAGAACAAAGAAGAATCTTCGTTTTCTTTTCTTCACTACGAACCGTAAAGCTTCCATTGTAAGCTCTCCTCGAGGATCGACCCGGTATAGCCCATGCTATAACGGAGATTGGAAAGGATACATTAATCATATAAATACAATGTGGAGTGATCAAAGCACTTGAGGTTGATTCTAAACCTTCTCTCTTTCATTTAATATCTGTGCAAATACTTCACACAAAATCACATTATCTTTTCCTCAATCAATTTTTGGCGCCGTTGCCGGGGAGAGCAACGGTTTTTGATTTCAAGTGAAGAACTAAACGAATCTTCTTCTCTGTTGCAGGTTACAGGTGAAGAAAACAGGAAAATTTGCATTACAGAAACATATAAGTGGCTCTGGGCCTCTGCTCTCGAAAGCAGAGACCAGTTGCCCTCTGAATTGCCGCAGAATCTGGGCCAAAGCCGCAGATTTGCGGCAAGGAGGAGTGAACTACTAACAAGATTTCTGCAGGGTTGCTTGCTCTGCAAAATACAGCTGCTGCAATACTTAAATTCTTGTATGCTTCACCTTATATCTGCTAATAATCAACAGTAAAAAATTAGTTGAAAAGTTAAAAGTTGATTAGACATTTGCATTTCTAGGCACGTGTCTTTTCAATTCTTTTACTTTACTGTTGAAGAGTGCTGGAGGCAAGGTACGTGCGCATTGCATATTGACTAGGACTCACTCCTTGTTTGATTTTTATAGCTTTGAGTGAACCTTGTTTGTTTAATCGTACACTTGCACAAAATTGACTTTAAGGGCATACCCAGTAAATAAGATAAGGTGGGGATTTCATCACCCCTTCCTTAGCCCAAAAACCACCATTTCAGCACTCACAATCCTAAGCTTCTAATAAAAACTGATAGACGTTGGCCCTAGGGACATCCGGACTCACCTAGGAGATTATCCTAAGGGGGAAAAGTGTTGGAAATTGACTTTTGTAAAATCAGTGTCTAGGAAAGGGATTGAGGGCCGAAAGCCCGAAGGTTGCTGGTTACTTAATTAAGGAACGTCTTTGACGGAAAACCTCCCACCAACTTTGCCCTTTCCTGGCTGATTCGCTTATAGTCAAAGTCTACACTAAACCTCCTGTGGACAGTCTAAACAGTTAGGAGTCGTCTAGGTCCAGGGAACCTAGATAGCTTGGATTGATTTTTCTTTTTCTTGTTTGTTATTTTTCACTTTCTTTCGCTTGAGTGATCGGTGCACGTTGATTGTGTATGCAACAATGGTTTCGGGATCCAGATTCTGCTAGGCTTGTGAGAATTTCTACACTAGCACATACACCACTTGACACAATCCCAGTCATGGCCAACAACGTTTCGTTGCAAGACAAGTTCTACCCGATTCGCACCTCACTTCCATCTTGCATTCTTCTCCCAAACACCAATGGTAATAACTTTGAGTTAAAGTCGCAGTTCATAAACACTCTTCCCCGATTCCATGGCCTAGAATCTGAGGATGCGTACTTCTTCATTCGAGAGTTTGAAGAAGTATGCTTGATGATGCGAATTTCCCAGTTGACCGAGGACGCTGTGAGACTTAGGTTTATACCTTTTGCACTTAAGGATATCGCTAAGAAGTGGCTTTATAATCTTCCCGTAAGTTTAATTTCTTCATGGGATGATTTCGTTAAGGTCTTTCTTAAAAAGTTTTATCCTATCCATAAGACAGCCCTCATGAGGAAAAATATAATGCAATTCAAGCAAGAAGCCAATGAACCATTCTGGAAGTACTTTGAGCGCTTCAAAGACCTAATAGCCCTGTGTCCCCATCACGGTATAGAAAAATGGCGTCAGTGCCAGATTATCTATGATGGACTCGATTATCAGACTAAGACACTCCTTGAAACCATGTGCCAAGGAGAATTTCTAAAGAAGGATGAAGATCAGGGTTGGGATCTTTTTGAAGCGTTAGCTGAAAAAACTATCCAGTAGGAGTCATGTTCTGAGAAACCCACACCCACAACTTCCAGAACCGGTTTACACTCCATAGAATCCTCGATAGCTGCAGAAGCTAAAATAACACAACTGATGAAGAGGATAGAATTGCTTGAGTCTAGGGAGAATTCTGCTGTTAATCAGGTCAACCCATCCCCTGTGGCCAGTCCATCACCAGTGGTCAACCCGGGTTGTACCTATTGCCATGATCTGAATCACGTGTTCGAAGAGTGTCCGGTATACCACTCTCAGACTTTTCAGGAGAACTCGAATGCTGCATATACCAGACCCAACTATAACCCGTACTCCAAAACTTACAATCCGGGATGGCGAAACCATCCAAATTTTTTTTGGAGTCAGTCTGGTCCTGAGCAGTCTAGGTCGTCATTTCCACATCATCCTCCTGCTCAGTCACATCAACCCAATTTCCACACATACCATAATCCACAACAATTCCAGCCCCAGTATCAGCATCATCCACCACAATACCAGTCAAACTTCCAGCCCCAGTATCAGCATCATCCACCACCAAATCCTTCAGACAAGAGACTTTCTGATTTGGAGAAAATGATAGAGACCTTATCTAAGACCCAAGCTTCAATGATGAACAATCAACAGCAAGATATGAATAAATTGCAAATCCAAATAGGGCAGTTGGCTAACTCTCTGAATGAACGACAAAAAGGAATGCTACCTAGTCAACCAGTGCCCAATCCAAAAACTCATTTCCCCCTGCACGAAGTTGAAGACTTGGGCCCCAGCCAATGCCAAGCTATTCAAGTCCTTAGATCTGGGAAACATGTAGATAACAAGGTTTCAAATCCACCTACCAAATCTGTGTCAAAGCCAACATCCTCTGTTCCAGTCCAACCCATTCAAGATACTCCTTCTTCAAGTACACAACCATCCACTTCCCAGTCCAAAGGAAAAGAAAAGGTTGATGAGCAAACATACAAGCCTGTTGTTCCCTTTCCAAATAGGCTAGCAAGTCAAAAGATGAATGCTCACATGGAGAAGATAAGAGAAATGTTTAACCAAGTCCAAATCAATATCCCTCTTCTAGATGCCATTCAACAAGTTCCATCATACGCCAAATTTCTAAAAGAAATGTGCACAAAGAAGAGAAAAGCAAACGTTCCTAAAAAGGTCTTCCTTGCCTCAAACATTAGTGAGCTGCTCACTGGTCCTATCCCTGTGAAATACAAGGACCCAGGGAGCCAAACCATTTCTTGCATCATAGGACAGACCACCATTAATAGGGCTTTGCTTGACTTGGGCGCTAGCATTAATCTTCTTCCCTTTTCAGTGTATCAGCAATTAGGGTTAGGCGACCTTCGTCCGACCCAAATGACGATACAGTTGGTAGATCGCTCTGTAAAGATTCCCAAGGGGGAGATTACAGATGTGTTAATACGGGTCGGGGAATTCATTTACCCCGTAGACTTCATTGTTCTTGAGACACAGCCCGTACATAATCACAGAGCACAGACACCTGTCATTCTTGGACGCCCTTTTCTAGCCACTGCCAATGCGATCATAAACTGTAGGAATGGCTCGATGCGTCTGACCTTTGGAGATATGACAAAAAAGGTGAATATTTTCCACCAGGGAAAACAATCTCGGGATTTGGATAGTGATTCTTTTGAAATCAACTTGATAGAAGGCGTAACTAGTGAGCACGATGAGGAAGTTGAGTATGAATCCGAAGAGGAATTTGAGTTGGAGTCTGATGATTTCAACCTTGATCAGATTGTTGAGTCGACCGTGGAATGGGCCACTAATAGCACCCCTATTCTTCCCTTACACCAAGAACAGCCAGTGATAGATCCGATCCCTTCTTCTGAGCTTAAGGTTCTTCCCGACCATCTCAAATACAAGTACCTGGATGAGAAAGAAACCTTTCCTGTAATCATTGCATCCCATCTAACTGAACAACAAGAAGAGGATCTTCTTACTGTGTTAAGGGAAAATAGAGAAGCCATTGGTTGGACCATGGCTGACATCAAGGGGATTAGTCCTTCCATAGTTCAACATCGGATTCATTTGACGGAAGATGCCAAGCCAAAACGAGAACCACAGCGTAGACTGAACCCAATCATGCAGGAAGCCGTTAGATCCGAGATCTTGAAACTATTAGATAACGGGATTATCTATCCCATATCCGATAGCCAGTGGGTAAGTCCAGTTCACGCTGTGCCCAAGAAAGCAGGATTTACTGTGGTAGAAAATGAGAAGAAAGAATTGATACAAACACGTCTTCCAACGAAGATTCGAGTTTGTATCGATTACAGAAAGTTGAACACTGCCACATGTAAAGACCACTTTCCTCTTCCGTTCATTGACCAAATGCTCGAGAGATTAGAGGGACATGAGTACTACTGTTTCCTGGATGGATATTCAGGATATAATCAAATCCCGATCGCTCCCGAGGATCAAGACAAAACCACCTTCACCTGTCCTTTTGGAACGTTTGCATATCGAAGGAGGCCCTTCGGTCTTTGAATGCTCCCGCAACGTTTCAACGTTGCATGCTGAGCCTTTTTTCGGACATGGTGGAGAAATTTCTGGAGATTTTTATGGATGATTTTTCCATTTATGGTGATTCCTTTGAATAATGCTTGTACCATTTGAAGCTGGTTCTACAACGCTGTATGGAAAAAAATTTGACACTTAACTGGGAAAAGTGTCATTTTATGGTCAAGCAAGGAATCGTCCTAGGGCACGAAGTTTCACACAAGGGAATTGAGGTTGACAAGTCAAAAGTGGAAGTCATAACTAAGCTCCCTGAGCCAACATGCTTAAAAGACATTAGATCATTTTTAGGGCACGCCGGCTTCTATAGACGATTTATTCAAGGGTTTAGCAATATTGCAAGACCTTTGACAAATCTCTTAGGAAAGGATGTACCCTTTATATTTGATGAAGAATGTCAAAAATCTTGGAGAGAGCTTAAGTGTAGACTTGTCTCAGCACCGATCATTTCTGCACCAGATTGGACCAAACCTTTTGAGATTATGTGTGATGCCTCAGACTTTGCAATTGGCGCTGTTTTAGGACAGCGTATTGATACTAGGCAACACGTAATCTATTATGCTAGCAGAACGCTGAATGAAGCCCAACTCAATTATACAACTACTGAAAAGGAATTTTTAGCGGTTATCTTTGCGTTGGAGAAATTTCGCCAATATCTGCTGGGGTCCAGGACGATTATTTTCACTGATCACTCCGCCCTAAAGTTTTTAATGCAAAAGAAGGATGCTAAGGCAAGACTTATACGATGGATACTTCTTTTGCAAGAGTTTGATTTGGAGATAAAGGATAAAAGGGCGTTGAGAATGTAGTAGCTGATCACTTGTCTAGAATCCCAAATGCACCAACGGAGAGAATACCAATTAATGATAATTTTCTTGATGAACATATCCACACAATGCATGGAGAGCCCTGGTATGCTGACATAACAAATTACCTTGCTACCGGGCAAATACCTTCTAATTGGTCAGGTCAGGTCAAACACCGTTTTATGAGTCAAATGCGGTTCTTCTTTTGGGATGAACCGTATTTATTCAAATATTATCCTGACCAGATCATACGAAGGTGTATTCCTGAGGAGGAACATCATAGTGTTTTGACATTTTGTCACAAACTAGCTTGTGGTGGACATTTTGGTCCACGGAAAACTGCTGAGAAAGTACTTCAGAGTGGATTTTACTGGCCCACTCTCTTTAAGGATGCATATCTCTTTTGCAAGCTATGTGATAGGTGTCAAATGACGGGTTGAATCACACAGAAAGACATGATGCCCCTTACACCCATCTTGGAAGTTGAAATTTTTGACTTGTGGGGCATCGACTTTATGGGACCTTTTCCTCTGTCCTATGGTAACTAATACATTTTGGTAGCCGTAGATTATGTTTCCAAATGGGCTGAAGCAATTCCAACAAGGACAAATGACAACCAAGTTGTCATTAAGTTTTTACGAGACCACATCATCTCTCGCTTCGGAGCCCCCCGTGCGATAATAAGCGATAATGGGAGTCTTTTTTGCAATAGGGCTTTTGAAGCCCTGATGCGTAAATACTCTATTTCTCACAAATTATCCACAGCTTATCATCCTCAGACGAACGGGCAAGTAGAAGTTACGAATAGACAAATAAAACTCATTTTGGAGAAAACCGTTGGACAGAACCGTAAGGATTGGTCCATCAAACTCACTGATGCCTTATGGGCATACAGGACCGCTTACAAAACTGTCCTCGGTATGTCTCCATATCGAGTTGTATTTGGAAAACCTTGTCACTTGCCTGTGGAGTTAGAACACCGAGCTATGTGGGCTTTAAAACAGCTGAATTTGAATTTGGATAAAGCCGGTGCTTTGAGGAAGTTGCAGATATCCGAGCTAGAGGAACTAAGAAATGAAGCATATGACAATGCTCGGATAACAAAACACAGAACCAAGCTCTTTCATGATAAATCCATTCACCGGAAAATTTTTGTCCCAGGACAAAAGGTTCTGTTGTACAACTCCAGACTCCATCTCTTTCCTGGTAAATTGAGAACCAGGTGGTCAGGACCATTCATAGTGCATCAAGTCTTTTCCCACGATGCTATAGAGATTCTTGATCCTAATAATGGCAACACATTTACTGTAAACGGTCAACGTTTAAAGCCATTCTTTACCACCGATGTCGTGTCACAGGAAGTTCATGAATTGGGTCTTTTTGACCCAGTTTATCTGTGACCATTTCATTTGTACAGTTTCCCAAGAATTTCCCTGCATATCATTTTGGGAACACTTTTGTAAATAGAATTTTGTACATAAAAATAAATAATAATAATAATAAAAAAACGAAAAAAGAAAAAAAAATATGAGGGACTTTTGTGCTTAACAGTTTCAAATTCCTAGGATTCTACCTTTCCTAGGATCCTATTCATTTTCAAACTCCTTTTCCTAGGGTTGTAAATACACTTTTGACCTAGGGTTAATATTGGGAACCTCATTTTCTCTCCCTCCTATAAATACTCTCTTCACCTACCCTTCCTCCCTCAAACGCACCAATCCTCTCAGATCTGAAATCCTTCTTCCCGAGCCGACCTCTGTCAATTTTTCCTTCCCCAGAGCTATCTGCACTGCCGCATTTTCCCATAACCAGCCGCAGATCCGCCACCCTCCGGCCACATCTGGAGCTCTGAAAACTTCTGCCTGACTGATTTCTATCTCTGGTGACAGATCCAGACCCAATCTTCCAGATTCTGTCCCGGGTGCCTTCTGCACACGTGCTTTTGGATTTCCCCCCACGCTCTCCGGGGGTGGTTTGATCTTTCCTCTCTAAAATCCTTTGCTTTAATTCCATTATTATACATGGCCCCGAATTTGTTTGTGGAAAGGGATTTTTTCAAAATTTTGAATGATAATGGGGGGTATGGGCACATCTTTGTTGATAGATTACATGCATGGAATTGGTATTCTCTGGTTTACGATAATAGTGAAAATGATGCATACTACTGTCCAGAACTTGTCACTACATTTTATAATGCACTCGATCATGCATCTGTGAATTATGAGACATACCAATTTGTTATTCATATGCCGTTAGGTGACATCTTTGTCACAATTCCACTCATTGCTAAAATCACTGATGTCCCAATTCACCCCCACCATAGCGACCCCTTGCCATTGATAGATTACATGACCATCATGGGGGTCCGCTATACAGCACAGGACCGTGGGCTCAAAGCCAACACGACCTTTAGAAATGTGCATTGCATTGGACGCTGGGTCCAACGCAACATTTTTGGGCTTGATCATGCTACGTCCTTTAACAGACCCGTGTTACAAATAATCCATGATTTAATGACTCGACCCCCCAACGGAATCAAGAGCCTTCATGTCCACCATCTGGAAGGGCATGAAGAAGATCTTTAGGGGGCAGGTTCGTCTTAGGAAGAACGTAGAGGAGCAGTCCTCTCGGTTGGATAGTATGGAAGCCGCCTTCAGACGTTCGCAGTCGGCTGGACCTAGCACCACTGCTGGTCCAAAACGACAAAGGGGATGATCTTTATCCTTTACTTATTTCATGCCTCATTTCATCTTGCATACATTGGGGACAATGCATGAGATAGGTATGGGGGGTAGATTCTAACCTAGGATTTTTCATCTTCTTTTTAGGCTTTTTATTTTTTATTTTTAGGATTTTCATTTTCTTTTAGATTTTATCTTTCTTAGTAGATTTTCTATTTTCTTTTAGATTTTACTTTTTCTTTTAGAGAAATATAAAAAAAGAATAAATTAAAAAAAAGGAAATTTTTGATCCATGTTTAAAGAATCAAACTTAACTTTAGGGATTAAGGAAACTCTAAACTAAGATTTCTAATTATAAGTCGAAAAGAGGAGTTTTGTTAGATTTTTAGGTTAAGTAATAAAGGATTAGAAAAATTACTAGATTTTAATTCTTTCTTTAGGATATATACATTAAACATATTGAAGGATTAATCAAAGACTTTGTGACTTTATTTACATATATATATAATAAAAAAATAAAAAAAATGTGTAAATAAATAATAAATAAATACTTAGCCACTAATTAAGCTGGTTAGCTGTGCCTCAAGAAGCATGGCCAGTCACGCCTAAAGGTGGTTAAGTCCTTAAATTCCTTCGTGGCCTTTTTTTACTCGAGTCATCGAACCCTAGGGATATTTTCTCATCTGGTGCCCTAAGACCGTCTGGTTTGGGAGTCATCGGTAAGAGACTCGCTACAAGGGTAAACTAGAAAGCCTAAGGATGCTAAGGAAATGTAAATAAATAAATATTATAAAAAAAGAAGAAAAATGTTATATATATTAGTAAATAAATGAACTTAGTCTAAGAAAGATCCTTCATATTTATAGATGTATATAACCTAGGATTGATGCAAAATCTGATTTTTGATCTTTTCCCTAAAAACTTAACCTAAATTGAAAACAAAACTCTAAATAGACACTTATAAGAGGAATGACAAGTTTAGGGTAACCTGAAACCTATAACTTAAGTGAGAATCTTTAAAACATGGATCAAAATTTTCACTAACCCTTTTATTTTTCTTTATGGATTTTGTGGGTGCAATCCGCTGAAAACCCTCAGGAGACAACACTCCTCTTCTAGGGTAACCTAGAGGTTTAACGGCTTGTTGCACGTGCTCAGTGCAATCGTGTCACCTACGAAAGTGGTGTAATAAACTAGTTAGGATTTTCTTTCTTTTTCTTTCTTTTTTTTGCTCGAGGACGAGCAAAAGCTAGGTATGGGGGTGTGATTGTTATACATATTTGCATATTTTATCACTTCCATACCATGCATATTGTAAATAAAAATGTGATTTTTAATCCTTTTCTCTCTATTTTTTGCAGGTCCACATTTGAAATGAGAAAAGGCCCAAAATTTCTTTAATTAGCAATAATTAAAAGAGATTAATTCAAAGCCCAAAAAGTGAGCCCAAGGTTGAGCCCAGGATCTGGAGAATTCTACGCGCCAGCTCACGCTTCCAGAAGATCCACGTGGCTAACAACCTGTAACAAATCTGTAACAGAAAGATCCACTTGAACGGCCCTGATTTTGCCGCGCATTCCAGATCTGTGCCGCATGTCCACGGCGGTTACAAGGCCGTTGGGGCCGAGATTTTCTCCAACAAACGGGATTCTGGAGCCTTCTCTCTGAGCCCTATAAATACAGTACCAAGGCCTGCATGAGCGAGACAGAGAAGATTAGGGTAAAAGCTTGTATTTTGTGAGAGAGTGTTGGTATTCTCTTAGGTTTTTAGCTCTCCCTCTTCTTCCTCCTAGAGATTTTGTTAAAGAGAGAAAAGAGAGTATTTTTGAGAGCTTGTAAGCAAGGAGGTGACATCACTTGTAAGCAAGGATTAATCAAGGCTTCATTCTTCTCTTTACAACCTCTAGTAATTTGCTTTACTTTCTTGCTTTACTTTTCTTGCTTTCATCATGAATTGTTGTTTAGTTTCTTTTGTAATGGATAGCTAAATTTCTTTTACATGGCTAGCTAACAACTCTCATTGCTAACTTCTAACTCTTTGGGTGATGGCTAAATTCTATACTTGCTTTGTTAAGTCTCTTTTGTTTCCCAATGAAGTAGAGTTGCTTTCATTTAGGAAATGCTTGTTCATACTCCAGGTGATTCATGTGTGCCTCATTTAGAACCTTGTTTAGAACAAGTGTCTTGATGGAACATGGAGATGGATCACCAAACATATGCTATTTGTAGAACAACTTCTTTACTTCAAGCTAATTTGTTGTTATGCCTTGAATGACTAATGAATGTTGTATCTTCTTCCTTAGCATCCCTTGAGTGTCACTCCTCAAGTCCACCATAGAAAATCTATCTCGGGAGCCAATGAATCAATATGAGGCTACAAACTAAGACCAAGAAGAACACTCATCTTCAAAACGAGAAAAATACTTGACCAAACAAGCAAGTCATCTCTATTGCCAATGAATCAACATGAGGCAATCATGCATCACCCTTGAGTTTAGTAAGTTAGCAAAGTAGTAAAGTTAGCTAGCCATGGCCTTTCTCATCTAAAGTTTCCTAAACATTTTCTTTACTAGCTTTCTTTCTTAGCAATATAAATCTCCAAAGTTCTTTTGACTTTCTTTCCATCATGCACAAATCCACATATATTTTCATTTTCTTTTCCATGCTTTTTACATTTATTTAAGAACAAAGAAGAATCTTCGTTTTCTTTTCTTCACTACGAACCGTAAAGCTTCCATCGTAAGCTCTCCTCGAGGATCGACCCGGTATAGCCCATGCTATAACGGAGATTGGAAAGGATACATTAATCATATAAATACATTGTGGAGTGATCAAAGCACTTGAGGTTGATTCTAAACCTTTTCTCTTTCATTTAATATTTGTGCAAATACTTTACACAAAATCACACTATCTTTTCCTCAATCACAATCGACTATGAAAAGCTGCTTGAAGTCATGACTCGGCTCAAATCACTCATAATCAAAACATAAATTTAATGGTCAAAACTCTCCATTCTCACCCTTTGACCATTCCTGATGTCGCTAACCATTCTGTTAGAGCCAAAGAATCATGTTGTTTTGAAAAACAAGATTCCATTTTAGCACGCCCATTTGAACTTGCTCAAACTCTAAATTTTAAAAATATCATTGACATTTTAGTAAGTTATCCCTTTCTTGAAATTGAACTTGAGAATGAATATGATCTTGAACCTCAACTTGGTAATTCAATTTTGCTTCCTGATTCAATAAAGACTCTGGTGTCTTCACCTGATTTCAATCCTTCTCCAAAGTCCACATTGGATCATGTGCCTGTCCATCGAAAAATTGAATCACCAATCTTTTATGATCATCATATTGAACTTGACCAATTTCATACTTTTGAAAGTCCTATTGACAAATTGGCTAGTTCTCATTTTTATGAAATTGAACTCAATGAGGAATGTGACCTTAATTCTCAAATTTGTGATCCATTTCAAATTTCTGAATCAATATTGACTCATGTTTTGCTACCTGATTTGAGCAATATTTTAGAGTCAGTTTTGATTCTCATACCTGACATTCTTGAACTTGAATCACCAATTTTAAAAAGTCACATTCTATTGTGGGAAAATGAATGTGGACTTGAGTTTCAACTTCTTAATTTGGACTCACTTCCTGAACAAATTTTGACTCCTGAACCTTTACTTGACTTCAGTCATTTTCCTCAGTCGATTATAGTTCGTGCCCTTCCTGATTCCAGATCAATCATTCCATCTTTTTATATTCCATTTTGGGACAGAGGTGTTGATAATAATGACTTTGAAATTAGTTTGAAAATTATGTGGGATAAAATTCTTAATAAAAATCATTCATATATATATATCATTTTAATGGGTTATATTAGAGAGGTTTCCGGTGGGTTCTTCTGAACTCCATGCAAATTAGATTGGGTTACATTTCGTGGACCAATCAGATTACCACCGGAACTACCACCTTAAGGTAATATTTTTGTTCTCTTTGTTCTTTTTCATACATCTATGCATTAATTCATACATTGAGGACAATGTATGAGATATGTATGGGGGAGAATTCTAACATAACTTAGATTTTCTTTTTATTAGGTTTATTCTTTATTATTAAAAAAATTTATTAACATTTTTTTTACTTTTAAAAACTTTTTGAAAATAGAAACAATATTTTGACATATTTTTTGTAAGAAATTAAATCAATTTTAAAGAATAGGAGAATTATAATTAGGATTTCTTATACTTTGTCAAAATAAGATTATTTGTTTGATTTCTAAGGTTAGAAAGAAAATTTGTGAAAGTAACTTAGTCTTGATTTTTACCTTGACGATATGCATGCTTTATACACTTACACACTTAGCGTTCAAAACAAAGGTTCTTATGCCTTATTAAAAAAAAAAAAAGAAAAATATATATATAAATCTTCTGATTAAGCTGGGTATTGTGCCTCATAAAGCATAAAGTATTCACGCTTAAAAGCAGTTCATATAATAAACTCCTTAGTTTTGTGCCCTTGTTTGCTCGTGTTCTTAAGTCCTTGGGGTGTTTTCTCACCCGGTGCCCTAAGACCGTTTGGTTTGGGAGTCACCGATTAAAGGCTCGTTACATGAGCAAATTAGAAAGCCTAATGAACTAAGCAATAATACCACAATAAATAAATAAATAAATAAGGCATAAGAGTTAGAGTTAAAGAACTCTTAGTCAAAATTTCACGTCATGAAGGTGCATATGACTTAGGATAAAGTAATAGGTTAGACGAGAAGTACAATTTGACTTCTTACTTTGATTGATAACAAATTTTTGAATAGAAACTAAGTTTAGGAATGAAAAATTCTATTTTCCTATAACTTATAGATTACTTAATTCTTACAATAATATTTCAAATTTTTTTCTCTTTCAAAATGTGTTTTCAAAATACTAATATTTTTCTTTTTTTTTATGGATTTTGTGGGTATAATTCACTGAAAATCCTCACGAGATAAAACTCGTCCTCTGGGGGGGAACCTAGAGGTTTAACGGCTTGTTGCACAAGCTCAGTGCAATCGCGTGACCTGCAAAAGTGGTCTAATAATCTTTGGTTTAGTTTTTTTGTTTTGCTTGAGGAAGAGCAAAAGATAGGTGTGGGGTTGTGATCGTACATATATTTTGCATTATTTTCATTACACTCCTACATTTATCGAGTAATAAATCTGCTAATTTTCTTATCTTAAATATCTATTTTGTAGAAGATAATTATGAAGAGAAAGAGAATTAAACTAAATAAATACCAGTTAAAATCATATTTAACTGGATCTATTTGGTTAGCTGAGGATGATTTCAGATCTAATTAGAACAAATCAAGAATTAGAACAAATATTCAGCTGAAGATCAGAGCAAATCAGAAAGATAACACCAAATGAAAACCTGTCAAAATTCAGATTTTTATAAATCCAATTTGGTTAGCTAAAGATTAACTGAGGATAAAATCAAATACAGAGTCCAAATTCAAAATCTAAAGGGATAAATGGATAGAGAAAAGATCAACGGATGAGATGAAGTAATTTTGACTCAGATTCTGACTGAATATATTTTAGTTTTTGAATCATAACTTTCGCTACTAAAACTCAAATCTGATGATTCAAGATAATTCAGAAAGACGACTTAAAGTGTGACAACCCTTAAGTTGATCACTATTTCTAATTTTGTCATTTAATAAGTTATATTCAGCAATCAACACGCCAACAAGCTGCAGATCAGAACTGAATATTCACATCAAATCAAGTTTGGAGATAAGTGGAGGATTCAAATTCAGAAATAGTCAGCTTCTCCATCTTCATACTCCTCTACGCTCTGCATTTCTCCTATAAATATCTGTAATCTCAAAGGCAAAAAAACGACCAAGCAGAAAGTAGAATTTAGGCTAATTTGTAGTTTCTAACTTAGGTTTTTTTTTTTATTTTCTTTCATGTAATTTTTATTTTCTTTATGAAATTGAAAGGAGAGGAGACTTTCATGGAGGAATGAGAACAAGCTTGTACTGAGAGTGACACCGCTGTAAGTAATCTTTTCTTTCATTGTTATTTGAATCGAATCAAAATTTTCTTTTCTTTTCTACTCTTGTTTTTGTTTACTTCCCTCTTCTGTGTTTGTGGATCTAAATGAAACCGATAGCCTTGAAGTTGTCTTGCCCTTGCAAGTGTCGTTGATGGCTTATGGTGATGGATATTCATTTCCATGATAGTGTAGCTTGCCCCTTCATTTCATAGTGTAAATCGGGAATGAGGAAGATCCTATTTGTCATACTTCGCTCGCCTTCAAACAAAGGTACATCGTCGATACGGGTCAAAGGTAAGCAGGCGCCGAAGAGGTAAGTAAGTTTTTTAGATTTTAACTTTTTTTTCTTTTAATTTAGTTTAGATCACCAACATCACTATCTTCCAATTCTTTTATCACTCTTTTCAATTTTTTGTGTATATCTATCTTCTATTTTCTTCACCTTCTCTTTATATCACTTTCTTCCTAACTTGATTGTAAATTATTTTCCTTTTCTTTTTAAGAACTAAAAGATCTTTAACCATTCTTTGTAACCTAAAAGAGAACTTACTAAAAAGCTTCCATCGCTAGTTCCTTCTTGTGGATCACGACCCGCATAACCGCTTGCTATAGCGGTAGAATTGAGTACCTTACACTTCTATTTTATAGTTCTGAAATTCTGTATTCTTCTGTACAGGTCCTAACTCAATCACTACCAGTCGAGTCTAAATGTCAGCCTAGTAATTTTACAGCTGCACTCTTTCATAAATAAAACAGTACCTAATTTTTTAATATAAGCAATAGAGAAATCCCTTATTTCTTTCTTTCTTTTTCTTCAGCTACTACAGTACATCTTTTTCCCTCTTTCCTCTCAAGTTGCAGCGAGCCATTAATGTCGCAAATTTTTTTAAGCTGTGCCCAACATTCTTTACAACTAGCATTAATTGCTCAAAGGGAAGAGAAACTCTCTCTGTCTAATCGACCAGATCATCAAGCCTATTGCCTTGATCTATAAATTAAGATTTGTGAACACAATTCAAAAACAGAGCATAGAAAGCGAAAACAAAAAATACATACCAGTGTACAAAGCTTAACTTTCAATATAAAAATTCCGAGAGAAGTTATTGAGCTACAACTCTTATCAATTCTTCAATCTCAGTTAAAGAATTTCCAAAGCTTTCAATTCTTCATCGAGATTTTTTTACTCACTTCAGTCAATTCTCTATTGATTGGACAATCTTAAGTTTTAAAGTCTACAATCATTTTTGATTCTCTCTCTTAACTTCTTAAAATTATAGTTTCAATTATTAAAGATAATTATTTATTACTCTTTGATTATATAAGTATATATTTTATTGATTTGAGAAATTATGCTAAATTGTTCTCATTCTTATTTTAGAGAACAAAAATAAAAGTTGTAAACTTGTTTACCCTCTTGGTGTAGAGGAGAAAGTTCAAGTTGGGGAGGACGTTGACGATTGTATACTCTTCGGGGAGAAGAGTGGAAGTCTAATTCCTGGGAGGATGTTGGCGGCTGTATACTCTTCGAGGAGAAGAGTGAAAGTCTAAGCTCGGTGAGAACATTGGTTGTGTAATCACTTACTTCGGGTTGAAACTAATAGCGGATTTGAAATCTTAGAGGAAAGGCCTCTACATGGTGGACGAAGGGAGATTTCCCGAACCATGCTAAAATCTTTGTGTCCCTCTCTCTCTTGCACTTTAGCTTTCTATTATAACTGTTGCATTAAGTGTTTATATTCTAATTAAATGTGATTATATCATTATCACATTGTTGTTGATGGTGTCAGTTACTTTATATCTTAAATTTGATTCTATCGGTGACTTTACTATTCTATCAGTGAATCTGTTATTAGAATCTGCATTTTAACAATCATTGTTTTTTGATTTCGCCTGTCATAGTTAGATTTTGACAGTCAGTGTCTCTGCCAGCCATAGTTAGATTGTGACAGTCATTGTCTGCCAGTCAAACTGTGATTCTATCAGAACATCTAGTTCTTGAATAAAAATTGCGCTTGACCTTAATTATAGTTTAACCCTATTCATCCCCTCTCTATGGTCCAACAGAATGAGTTTATTGAAAACATAAGAATACATATGCTAGATTGAACTTTAAGTGCAAAATTTAGAAGGTCGCCATGAATCCAATTGAAATGCTTTCTTTTCTTTCTTTGTCTTTCTGTTTAGACTTGTGTTTACAGAATCAAATCCAAGAAAATTGGGGGCAGATTCTGAGACTCAAGTGAGCTGAAAGGAATGGTTAGTGAAAGAATTTTGTTGAAACCCTTCATACTTTTATTACAATTATTTTGATTTTAACCCCCTCGCAAACTTCTCTTTCAACACCACCACCTTTCGAGAATGAAGAAACTGAAAGGCTTCAGACAGGTGAATTTATGACAGCTGCTATTTCCAAACTAACCTGTCTAGAATTGCTATTTACCTGTTGGCAACAAAATACCTAACAAATACCTATACCCAGAAACAATCAATAGCTTAAACTTGCGAAGACAATAAGAACTCTGTAGGTAAAACTACAGAGCACATGAAGAGATACAAGGCGAATTTGCAAAGTCTCACTTAATTGGGAATGACAAGAGCCATCAAGTCTCCCAGTTTAAAGGAGAAAACTCATTAAAAAGAAAAATCTCGCACACTGCTACCGCTCAAGAAGTACAACAACCCGAAACGAGCCACACACACATATTATAAGAAGGTTAATTCTGCGTTGACACAGAGATAAAATGTTAGATTTTAGGGGTACAAAGCTTTAAAAGTCTTTTGACATTTTATCATATTATAAGAGGGTCAATCCCATGTGTCAACGTGAGATTGAGCCTCTTATATATATGTGTGTGGCTCACGCGGGTGAACCGAAACTGCACAATTCTATGTGGACGTGAAGGTGAAAATAAATAGCTTATGGCACTTTTCAACGCCTCACAGAGGCCTGAAGGATTCTCATTCTGTAGATGAGTATGAGGTAAAAGTTTAGAACATTACAGCATAATTAAAAAAAAAAAAATGCTTACCTGTAAACAGAAGCAATAAAATACATATTCATGAATACAGCATGAAACATGCACACCTTGGCCTGTTTGACAAGAGGAATTAGAGAGGAAACGGGAATTGAAAGACAGGTGGACTCAAATTCTATTCTCTTTCGTGTTTGTCATGTGGGTTTACAAAATCAGATTTGGAAGCAACAAATTCCATATGTGGGGCTTGCAGCTGCCACATTTGACAGAATCTTGATTTTGTGATCCACCTTGTGAATCACAAGGGAATAAATGGGTTTATAAAAATTGAGTTTGGAATTGTAAAAAGCTTGTCACATAAATACTTATTTTTGTGATCCATTTTACTCTTTCTACTTTCCAAATAGAGTTTTTTTTTTGGATTGGAGTGAAAATTCCGAATCCAATTTTTGAGAATCAGAGCTTAAATCAATCACCAAAAACCATTTCCTTCCTATAACCCACTTGCCAAACAGACTAGTTGCATGAGCTCAAACTACACAGAAAACCAAATGTGAAAGCTTTATGGCCAATAGGCCTGAAATGACCTGTGCAAATTTGGTCGTGTTTAAAGTGACTGGAACTGTTAGAAGAATATAGGGAGAGTATGAGAAATCTTGATAGGCTTTCTTATTTTTAATCATATTTATAGTAGATACGAACGTCATGTGATACATTATATCTAGACACTCACATCTTTAGCATCATGTGATACATTGTATCTAGACACCATTCTAACACTCCCCCTCAAGCTGGAGCATAGATGTCATTTATGCCCAGCTTGCTACAAACACTTGTAAAACATCTTTTAAATAAAATTTTTCTAAACAAAAAACCTAAGCCACAAATACGAAATTGGTAATCCAATGTTCCATTGTTGAATCATTGATGTTGACGCAGAAGTTGCCAATTAAACCAAACCTCTGTGCAAAGAATTAAATATTCATCACCACCTTGAATACATTTAAGATTTTAGAGTATTCCAAACTCAGTAAAATTGAAAGTTTTAGAGATCCTCAAACTGAGTAGTAATAGCAGTAGATGAAGACAACAATAGCTGATCGCAAAAGACAGTCGTGGAGATAATATTGATGATGGTTAAGGTTTTGAAACTTGAAGGAGGCTAGATTTTTTATTTTTTTTTAAGATTAAATGGCGACTAGTTTTCCTTTTAGATGACTAGTATCGATCTGATATCATGTTAGAAGAATAGAGAGTATGAGAAAGCTTGATAGGCTCTCTTTTTTAATCTTATTTATAATAGATACAAACATCATATGATACATTGTATCTAAACACTCACATATTTAGTTCCATGTGATACATTGTATTTAGACAGTCACATATTTAGCATCATGTGATACATTATATTTAGACACAATTCTAAGTTAGAACGTACAAAACTTAACTTATAAACAATTTAAACTCATGTATCCCATATGAACCACTTGCAATAAGCTTCATGAGTTCTAAGCAGTGGACTACTCCAGGGTGCACCTGGATTAAACGATACACGAGCTCAACCAACCAATAGTTTCCACGTTTACCCATCAAGAGAGGAAACTAATCTAGAATGGGAAAAAGAGGAAATCTGGCACCTTCATGCTATTGCAACTATTAGGGGTTTAGAAATAAACGACTTAGATTATGATAGCCTCTTCTTTATATAGATGACAAATAATAACAAATTACAAGAATAAACTTACTTGTTAATGCTCTAATACTTAGTCTCAAGCTGGAGCATAGAGTCGATCCAAACACTTGCATGAAGACTGCACATAAAAAGTCAAGGATTCATCTTCTTGAATAAGTTTAAAATTTTAGAGATTTTCAAATTGAGTAGAAGAAAAGATTTTGAGAGATATCCAAACTCAGTAGAAGTGGAGGTTTTGGGGATCCTCAAACTCAATATAAGATGAGGTTTTGAGAAATCCTCAAACACAATAAAAGATAAGGTTTTGAGAAACCCGCAAACTCAGTAGTAAAACTGTCAAATCTAAGTAGAATCAGATCACAAAAACCATCAATGATTCTGGAATACCCAAAAAATTGCAATAGACTCTTTTTTATCACAAAAACAAGACCTTGATATACTATGTTATGACTAAAATAATTTTAGTCTTAGATTACAAAATTTCAAGCTGACAATATTGTTCATCACGAACAGTAACTTTTTTTAGATATGAAATTAGATCAAATTAGATCCGGAAAAAGAAGAGATGGAGAAGATGTCGATGATGATGCCTATGATGACAATGATGTTAGAAGTTGATGGATATAATGGAGGAGTAAATGGTTATAGAGGAGGGATTTCATGATACCAAAAGGCAATGCTCTAATACCATATTAAGATTTTAGGAATAGACGACTTACCCTACATTGTGCTAGTCTTTTCCTTATATAGATAAAGAATAATAATAAATTAAAAGAATAACTTTACTTGTTAAATACTCCAAACACCAGTTGTACTGTAAACTAACTTATAATAACAAAAGCCAATACTCATATGCTGATATAATATAGAGATAGGCTTACATTTAGGATACAAAGGGGAGCAGTATATGTATTTCAATCAACTCCTGTAGAATAGCCAAAAGGAACATCGAGTTGGAGGAGGGTTCATAAAAAGGCACTTCATTTTGTTAAGGCTTGTTAGAGCAGGCTCAAGAAACTCCAATATATTTGAGAAGATTTTTAGCCCCCCACAATGGGAAGAGAATGGGAGTTATCACCTTACTATTCAAAAGAAATAGGAAATAAAATCAAGCAACATGTGTCATGTAAAGAATTTCTATATCAGACATGACACACTTGGCCTGGAGTTGCCTGCATTGGCTCAGGGATGGGTGGAGGTATCAAATGTGTTAGCAGTTGTTTTCCAAGCTGAGGTTTAGTGTACCACCGTTCTGGGAGTAAATGGCGAAGAGGAAGCTTGGTGCAGGTGAGACTGCAGACAGGAAGAGAGCCATTATTGTGTATGTGCTCTGGCCCATTTGAAAATCGCAAAATGAATTGGTCTTTGACAAAAAACTGAGATGCCCAAAAAAGGGTTTGTAGAAATGCAGCTATGGACAGCGAAACTTATTGGATTGCGAAGGGGTGGCTCGGAGCAACCTCAGAAACTGGATAAAGCAAGGAAGTCCTCTTCAGATGATACACTCCGGAGCCAGGTGAAATAAACATCAATTTTGTTATTCACCTGGTATCGCGGCTTGTGCTTTTGTTATTCGGCAACATCTGAGAGCTATGTTATGTGCAGGTTTACACTCTGGTAAGCTTGCAAAACGTGATTGAAGCTGAGCTACAGGAGGGGCTCAAAGAGGAGTAAGGCCACGGAAAATCGTTTTCCGAACACTCGTCTTTGGGTCAAAGGAGATTCATTGCTTGTCAGTTGTCATCAATTCGGTTTTGCAAGACATCCATCCGAACTCCATCTATGATCAGCCAATCTTTGAGGATATCAGACATGTTCTCAATTGTGTTGTACGGTGGTGTGCCTCACATATTTTCAGGGAGGGTAACCAGCCACTGGATTGACTGGTTAAGGAAGCAGTTAAGCATAATGAACAATAGATATCCCAATAAATAAATTGCTGAGACTCTCTGCTGTCTTCTTTACTGTTGTCGATGCTATTTGGGGCTCTCACACTTATCTGCAGTTATAACTAGTCTTCTCTACAGCAATAATTACTTTCTTCACTACTGCAGCCATTGTGTTCTCTCTACTCACTACTACAACTGTAGCTACTATTTGGTCTTCTTTTAATGTTGTTGATTACATCTGGTCTTCTCTACTGTTATTATTGCTGCCCTTGTTGATGTTGTTGTTATCTTCTACCGTGTGGTGCTCATCTATCTGCTTGTGTAGTAACATCATTCTTGTTCTTATTCTACAATTTCCTCTATTTTTTTTTTCCTTTGCTATATATCTTAAGGCTGAATATATGGATGGTTATGATCCGATTAGAATCAAATTACTACCTTCAAATTGAATGGGAAAAACTCTCTTGTAGGCACAATCTGTTAGAGTGCAAGAAGAAGCTGAAGTTTTATCACTTCTGAGGAACCTTCCTTTCATGCAAAATCTCCTGAAACATATTTATAATTTTTATTAACGAACTTTCACATATTACATGGTTGTCTTTAGTGAAAGAAACATCAGATGTTTTGTCCATGTTTAAGTTGCTTCTCAAAGAGATCTTAAATCAATTTAGTTCTATAAAAATTTTACGTTCTAACAATGCCTTGAATGCATGCAATATGCGTTCCAAGAATACTTTTATCAGACTATTTGTGCTCACACACCACAACGAAATGGAGTTGTTGAGCACAAGATCGTCATTTAGTGGACATAACATGTACAATTATGATACATATGCATGTTCCTAAATTTTTTGGGGTTGATGCACTATTAACTGCTGTTATCTTATTTAATCACGTTCCTTCTTTTATTTTACATGATCACATACCGTTTTTCACTCTTTATACATATAAAATCATGTTTGAACTTACAACATGTGTTTTTGGTTGTTTGTGTTTTGTACACATACTAAGAAAAATGACAAGATAAGTTAGACTCTCGGGCTCTTAAGTGTGCCTTTTGAAGGTACCCCGTACACAAAAAACTATCGATGTTGGAATTCTTTAAATAGGCAATATGTGGTTTGTGCTGATGTCACATTTTTCAAAAATATACCATATTTTTCTTCTATATCTTCTTTTGACACTTAACTATATGTGCCTCTTTCAAGGTCAATACTGGCTGATTTTGATATCGCAGCTACACCACCCCTAAAATTTTATCAATGACGACCAAAGCCGAGCATAAAGACTCAAATCACTCCTACACCACCACATCCTTCGAATGAGGCTCCTACTACTGAGCTTTTCATAGCATTTCGTAAAGGTACCGGTCTTTTACTACTAAACATTTCATTACTGGCGTTGTGTCTTTTTCTTGTTTTTCTACTACATATTCTGCTTTTGTTTTTACCTTATCTTCTGTGTTAGTACCTACTCTTATCACGATGCTTTACTAGATCGTGGGTGGAAGAAAGGTATGGATGAGAAATGACTACTTTGCATCAAAATTGTAACACCCCGTCCCCGGAATATGTACCCAAATACATGTCGCGATTTTTCATTCGTATTTTCCTATTTTCCCTGTTTTTATTTTTCTTTTATTATTATTATCATTATTATATAGTATAGCTACTCGATTTGATCTTTTTAGCAATCAGATTGAACCTATTTCAGTTTTGAATATTAAATTTTAATATTATAGATTTTTCAAAGATTTTCTCGGATTTTTCTAAATTATTTTGCAAACTCCTTAAATTGGTGGCAACCGGTATCGCCGGTCGATTCCAAGATTTTTAATTTACAAAAAGGGTTGAATTTCTTGAATCTGATTTCACAATATTCCTTAAGATGATATTTTCTATTTTTTGAAATTTTGGAGATTTTTCTGAATTAGTCAAAATTTGCTCAAATTAAATAATATATTTATATTCGGTTATTTTTCCTTTCTTTTTTCCTTTTTTTCCCCCTCTTTCTTTCTTTCCTTTCCTTCTCTTATTTTCTTCTCTCTTTCTCCCTGGCTGCCCACATGGCCAACCCTAACAAATATCCCCTTTTTTCTCCCCACTCATTCCCTTGTATATCTCTCTCTCAACACACACACACACACACACACAACAAACACACACACACACACACACACACACACACACACACACACACACACACTCTCTCTCTCTCTCTCTCTCTCTCTCTCCCCCCTCCCTCCCTCTCGCCCAATCCCCACACTCTCTCTTCACCCGGAGACCACCCCAACCCGATCTGCCCACCTGCCAGTCGACCTCCAATGACCCCCACCACACCGGCGACACCTCCTGGCCCCAGATCTCCCTCCCCCTATCTCTCTTCTCCTTCTTTTCCCTCTCTCTAATCTCTCTCTTCTCTTTCTTCTCCCAGATCTGGCCAGGTCCTCACCCTTCAGGCCTCCCTTCTAGCGCCCACGATGCCTTCCCACGCCTGGCGCCTCCACAACCCCCTCAAAGCCACCAAAGACCCCCTCTCTCCTTTCTCTCTCTTTATCTCTCTCTCTCTCTCTCTCTCTCTCATCTCTCTCCCTCTCTCTTCAAATCTGCCACTCCCATCCCCATATCCATAACCTGCTCCCCTCCGCGACCCATGGTGGCACTCCACCCCATCCTCCACGGCTTCCCATAACCACCACCACCACCATCACCATCTTCTCCATCTACATCCCCTCTCTTCCCCTCTCCCCGTGTGGGCCGCCACCTGACCCGCTGCCGGAGACCTGCGGCTGCCTCTGCCCTGGCCGGCCACCAAATCGTCCAGTCCTCCCCTGTCTCACCCTGGCACTTTCTTTCTCTCTCTCTCTCTCTTAGATCTGATTCTCTCCCTCTCTTGCAGTACCTTTCTCTAGGTCTTTTCTCTTCTCTTTTTTCCTATTGGCACAGGGTCATGCTTGTTTGGTCAAAAAAACACCTTGGTTGATGTAAGATTTCTTTGAGAGGCTGAAAGGTTACAACGGAATGATTCCGATTACAAAAGGGGAGAGAAGACGCAGTATCCCCTTTGTTTAAAGTTGGGTTCTTTGGGTGGTGATGGAGAGTGATTCTTGTTCTTCGTTAACCGGCTGACTGTCTAGCTCCTCTCCCGAATGCTCTCAAGACTAATCAGAGAAGAACTCTATTTTTAACACACTTGTGCTTATAGTCCATTGATTACTTCTTTTCTCCAAAAGTTCTCTCTGCTCCAGCCAAAAAGTCCTCTCCCTTCATGGCTACTCAGGCTATTTATAGGGAGTCATAGGGTATGATTGTTCCCTAAAATCCCTCCATAATGGAGATTAACTCCCCTATTATGTAGGGAGTTAATTAACCTAGTAATGGGGGTCTGTTACAATAGAAATGTGGGTCTCACGCTGGACATAGACCTCGCTTTCCTTGCTGTAGATGCGGGCATCTCAGAACGCGGAGTTGCTCAGACTTGCGTTTGAAGTGAGACGCAGGGTTTTTCAGACCCGCGTCTGACATGGAGCGCCAATTTGCTCAGACCTGCACTTGAAATGAGATGCAGAGTTACTCAGACTCACGTTGAATGCGGGGTTACTCAGACCCGCGTCTGAAGTCTCCAAGCTTCTTGGGACGCGAGGTCCACATTTTAGCCGAAACGCGACCTTCCCGTTGAAATGAGGCTCGCGTCTGATGGCTTATCCTTAGTAATTTTTAGACATCCCACAGAATCCCCTTCAAAGTTTTTGAAACTCCGTAGTTGACTGGGACAGATTTCAAAATGATTTGAACTTCAGTTGATTTTGGGCTTTTCATGATTGGACTGACAATCTTTTGAGATGCCCTGAGCTTGATCCTGTCTGGATTGTGGTCTTTATGAGTGTACTATTAAACTGCTTGAAGCCTCCACAAAATATTATCACAAGTGTCTTAGAAACTCAGTCTAGCACTTGTTATGAGCTCTAGTTTGTTCATCGGTGTACTATTGAACCGGAAGAGTTCTCGGTTGCTTTTCCCAGTGTACTGTTGAACTGATTATAAAAGCAGATATATAGTCTTTGTGTGTGAGAGAACGCAACTCTCATAGACGTAGTTATCATACTGATCAAGTGGAGATGCGAACTTCAGTGGTGTTGAGACGTGACCCTTAATTGCCATAGAGACGCGGTTCTCATTGCTGAAGAGACGCGGCTCTTGATCATTGTTTGAGATGCAGCTTTTGAATGTTGTTGAGACACGACTCTTAATTTCTGTTGAGAGTGAATCTTAAAATGCGACTCTTGAAACACGAAGATCGTGTTAAATGCTTCCAGACGTGAACATATGCGCCACTTGGGACGCTAGCTCGGATTGACCTCGAGATACGCGCCGCGTATCTCGGTCATTGAAGGCCTATAAAAGCTCAGATCTTTCAACAGTCAATTCACATTAACTGTTCATCCTCTATGATAAGACCTGCGTCTAAAGACTTCGAGCTTTCTTAAAACCCATAACGCTCTGAGCTTTTTTTTTTCCAATCTTTTCAAAGATTTTCACCATTGTGATGGCTCCAAAAGCGAAGACCGTCGCTGATTGGTCACTAATATTGCACATTTATTATCATATTCTCATACTTATTATAGAATAAACTCTACTTTTTACTAATTAAATGTTTGATTTATTTGTAGGCCCGTTCCTAAAGGAGAGTGAAGAGAAACGAGCCCAAAAAGCCTACTAAATTCTGATTTAATTCAGAATAAATTCGAAATCAGGGAATCAGGGTAGATCTTGGCAAATCAGAGAGGTTGAAAACCGGTTAAAATGAATCCTCTCAAATCAAGCGGTTGAAGCCAACAAATTAAAGATCGTTTCGTCAAAATTAGAAGCTGCAACGAGAAATCCAGAACCAGATAAAGCTGAATCTCATAACCTGGAGCTGTAACCCCCCGGCTGTGGCCATCTGGCCACAGCCAGGCCGCGGATCCACGGCCAGAGCCGTGGATCCGCGGAAGGGGAGTGTTTGCTCCCCTTATCTTCTCACGCCTCCCCCCTCTGGGTTTTTGCCTATAAAAGGTAGGTTTTCACTGTAACCAGGGACGACCATGCAGAGATAGGAATTAGTCCGGTTTTTCATTCTTTGTAGTGTAGGTTTTTGTTTTTCTTTTCATGTAATTTTTAGTTTTAATTTATGTAAATCAGAGGAGATCAGAGTTTCATAGGAGAACGAGAACGAAGCTTGTGCTGAGAGTGACACCGCTGTAAGATTTCTTTCTTTTCTCTTATTGTTATGAAATCGAATCTGTAATTTCATTTTGTATGTACTTTATTTTTGTGTTCTTCTTCTTCTTCTCTACTTTTATTCTTTTGGAACAATTACTCTCCAAGTGAGTCTAAAAGCATCGAAAGAGCCTTGCCTTTACGAGTGCAACCGATAGCTCATGACGATGGATTTTGAGTTTCATTTTGTATCACTTCATACTTGCAACGTCTTGATGATATAATGTGGAGGAAACGGGAATCAACTCTTATGGGCTATACGTTGATCGCCTCACTTCAAGGTAACATCATTGCAAAAGATTCAAGGTAGGTATTTGGCCAAAAGAAATAAGTAATTTATTTTAGTTTCTTTTCTTTTCTTTTATTCTTTAGTTTAGAACACCAACAACACCCACTTCTTTCAATTTTCAATTTCTTTTTAAATAATCATTTTATATTTTTCCACCTTCTCATTCTACCACTTTCTTCCTCACTTAACTTTAACCTAATTTTTCTCTTTTTCTTTTAAAGAACTAAAGAAGAACTTTAACCAAACTTTGTATCTTAAAAGAAGACTTACTCAAAAGCTTCCATTGCTAGTCCCTCTTTGTGGATCACGACCCGCATAGCCACTTGCTATTGCGGTAGAATTGAGTAACTTGCACACTTTAATCTTAAAATCTGAAATTCTGTATTTGTGTGCAGGGTTTAACCTCAATCAAATTTTTGGCGCCGTTGCCGGGGAGGGACGGTAAGTTACTCTTTTTAAAGTTTACATTTTGGTTAACTTTCTTCTTTATTTTTTTTTTACAGATTTAACAACAAGGAATATCTGTTGCAGTGGACATTTAAGTGGCCCTAGACTCTGCTCAAGAAAGCAGAGTCTAGAAGCCCTCAGATTTGCTACATTCTAGTGGCAAATCTGAGTGAACTACTAACCTTTTTTTTGCAGGTTGGCTGATTGAAAATCTGAATTTCTATAGCATTTATCTCCTTGTTTGACTCACTGTATATACATTTTTAACACAATAGTAAAAAGTTGATTGTAAATGCTAAAAATGATTTAGACTTTGCATTTAGGCACGTGTCTATTACATTTCATTTTCTATTTACTGTTGAAGAGTGCTGGAGCCAAGCTATGTATGCATAGCACTTAGTATAAGGTTCATTCTTGTATGAAATATTGCTTGAATGTTACTTCTTTCTATATACTTGTACGCTGCACTTGACTTAAGGGCTTGTCCTATAAACAAGATAAGGTGGGGAAGTCATTACCCTCCCTTAGCCCACAAACAATCTCCCCACTCACTAACCCAAGCCTAATTAAAAATGAGTAGACGTTGGCCCTAGGGACATCTCGGACTCAAATAGGAGATTATCCTAAGGGGGAAAGGTGTTAGAATTTGACTCCTGCCAAATCAGTGTTTAGGAAGGGGATTAAGGGCCGAAAACCCGAAGGTTGGTGGTTACTTAATTAAGGAACGTTTTTGACGAATAACCTCCAACCAATCTTGCCCTGACCTGGCTGATTAGCTTGTGGTCAAAGTGTGCATTATACCTCCTATGGACAGTCTAACCAGTTAGGAGTCGTCTAGGTCAAAGGTCTACCCTAACTTAGGTTAGAATTTTTTCTTTTTTTTTGTTTGCTTATTTGTTTGTTTTTTCTTTGTTTGCGTTTTATTGTGTGATATGGCTTATAACAATAATTTTTTCAATTTTAATAGTAATCCATATTACACACCAACCTCTTTTTCGGATATTACTAACCCGGCATATCATAACTTTAACCAACCTAGTGTGCCAGATTGGTCTTATTTTAATCAATATAACCCATGCCCCCAATCTTATGACCATAATTTTCAGAATAATTTCAACTCTCACAGAGTCCGTGGGGATTCACCTCCCCCGCGTCTAATTTTCAACCAACTTGTCCTCCTTATCCATCTTGTCTACAATATTTCCAAGATTCATACTCAGTTCCACCAGTCCAAAATAGAAAACCATCAATTTTGGAAATGAGTATGCGTGAGTCCAAACAACAATCACAAAATCTGATGGGCTCACAATTTTACCCCCATTTCAAAACAACACTTCATCTTTTCAAGGCCAATCACAACAAAATGATGAACCTATCAACTATGAAAAGATGCTTGAAGTCATGACTCAGGCTCAAAATGCTCGTAATCGTGACATAGATATGATGGTCCAAACTCTACATTCTCACCGTTTGACCAGTTCTGATATCGCTAACTATTCTGTTAGAGCCGAAGAGTCATGCTGTTTTGGAAAACAAGGTTCCATTTCAGAACAATCATTTGAACTTGCCCAAACTCCAAATTTTGAAAATGATATTGACAGTTTGGCAAGTTATTCCTTTCCTGAAATAGAACTTAAGAATGAATATGATTCTGAACCTCAACTTAGTGATTCAATTCTACTTCCTGATTCAATAATGACTCCGGTGTCTTCACCTGATTTCAATCTTTTTCCCGAGTCAACATTAGATCCTGTGCCAATTCATCATGAAATTGAATCATCCATCTTTGATGATCATCATATTGAACTTGACCAATTTTATACTTTTAAAAGTCCCATTGATAAATTGGCAAGTTCTCATTTTTATGAAATTGAACTCAATGAGAAGTGTGACCTAGATTCTCAAATCTGTGATCCAGTTCAAATTCCTGAATCAATATTGACTCCTGTTTTGTTACCGGACTTGAGTAATATTTTATAGTCAGTTTTGATTCCCACACCTATCATTCTTGAACTTGAATCACCAATATTAAGTCACATTCCATTGTTGGAAAATGAATGTGGACTTGAGTTTCAACTTCTTGATTTGGACCCACTTCCTAAACCAATCTCGACTCCAGAACCTTTACTTGACTTAAGTCACTTTCCTGAGTCGGTATTAGTTCCCGTACTTCCTGAGTCCAAGTTAATCATTCTATCTTTTCACACTCCATTTTGGGACAAGGCGGTTGACAAAATTGACTCTGAAATTAATTATGGAATTTGAAAATTAGATGGGGTCAAATATTTAATAAAAATCATTCATGTATATATCATTTTAGTGGGTTATATTAGAGAATTTTTTTGGTGGGTTCCTCCGAACTCTACGAAAAGTCGATTGGGCCGCATTTTGTGGACAAATCAGACCACCACCGGAACCACCACCTTAAGGTAGTATTTTCCTTCCCTTTCTTCTTTTTCATGCATCCGTGCATTAATTCATACATTGAGGACAATGCATGAGATAGGTGTGGGGGAGGGTCTAACATAACTTAGGTTTTCATTTTATTAAAAAAATATTCTTTACTTTTAAAAAACTTTTTGAAAATAGAAATAATAATTTGACATATTTTTGTAAAAAATTAAGTCAATTTTAAGGAATAGGAAAATCAAAATTAGGATTTCTTAAATTTGGTCAAAATAAGATTATTTGTTTGATTTTTAGGGTTAGGAAGATAATTTGTCAAAGTAATTTACTCTTTATCTTTACCTTAATGAAATATGCATACTTCATAAACTTACATACTTAGGGTTCAAAAACAAAGATTCTTATACCTTATATATAAAAAAAAGAAACAATATATAAAATAGTAAACAAATCTAATTATTGATTAGCTAGGTGCTTTGGCCTAAGAAAGCCTTAGTATTTATGCAAAAGATAATTAGATAAGTTTGAGAAATATATATATATATATAAAAATCCTCTGATTGAGCTGGGTATTTGTGCCTAATAAAGCATAAGTATTCACGCCTAAAAGGGGTTCATATAATAAAATCCTTAGTTTTGTGGCCATATTTGCTCGAGTCCTTAAGTCCTTGGGGGTGTTTTCTCACCTGGTGCCCTAAGACCGTTTGGTTTGGGAGTCATCGATTAAAGGCTCGTTACATGGGCAGATTAGAAAGCCTAATAGAACTAAGGAATAATACCACAATATATATATATATATATATATATATATATATATATATATATATTGTAAGTTCACCTAGAGGGGGGTGAATAGGTGATGGCTAATCTAATGGTCACTTATGAACAAATAATGCGGAATTAAAACTAAGATGACCAAATAAAACTTCTTTTAATTAAACACTTATGTATAACACAAGAGTGTTGCCGAATTCCCCTTGCGAGGCTCTGGACAAGCTCCTCTAGATTCCCCTTGAATGGGTTGAGGTGCCGCGTTGGCTCTCTTGGTGAATACTAGTGTTAACAACAATCCCAAGCAAGTATAGCAAATATGAGCACAAGTGAATATCATGCATATAAAGATGACAATAATTGAATGCAAGATATAAATAAGAGACAAGAGAGAGAGAAAGAGCAATCGCAAACACAAGGGTATGTTTCGAGGTTCGAGCACACTTGCTCTACATCCCCGCCTTCGACACACGAAGGATTTCCACTATGCAAGATCCCAATGGATCTCTCCCCGGTGCCGCAACACCTACAAGCCCTTGGACTCTCTAGTCCCTTACACACCACAAGCCCACCGGCTCGTCGAGGCCGCACCTCAAGTTACAAGAGTTCGCACCCGAACCCTAAACAACCACGAGCACACTTGCCCGTCTCCTCAAAGTACAAGATGAAATCTTGGTGATCTAAACACTTGATCACCTACAAAAACTCTCACTACAACACCTATAGGATGAATAGCTCAATGGATGCTCAAGTGTTTGTGTGAGAAAGCAAGGAAAGAAAGCTATGGAGGAAAACTCAAAGAATCACTTTTTACACTCTCTTGATAAAAACTCCCTTTAAGATGGGAAGTATTTGCTCTCTATTTTGTGGAGAAAACTCTTCTCAAAGTATCAGAAAAACAGGCTCAAGAAGTCTCTAAAATCTTGTATTGAAAACAATGACAAAACCCCAATTTATAGGCTGCCAGAAACCTAGCCGTTGGGTTCTGTCAGTACAGTCGGTCGACCGGGTCGGTCGACCGCCAACGGTCAAAAATCCGACCGTTGGGGCTCTGCGGTCGACCGGCCCGGTCGACCGAATCTACCCGTGAGCACCGCAGTCTCCAGCGGTCGACCGTCCCGGTCGACCGCCACTGTGCTGCCAGATGTGCACAAGTCTGTGCACGTCGGTCGACCGCGAGATCGACCGGCCATGGAGCGGTCGACCGACTCGGTCGACCGGAAAGGCCTGTCAGCCAGTTCCAGGTCTGCACAGTTACGGGATTTGAAAATAGGTCTTTTCACTCAATAAAAATCCCATAAATTCACAGTAAATCTAAAAAATAGTTTTAATCACAATAAAAACTGTTTTTCTAAAAATATGTTTTTCTAAAACTTGTTTTTCCATAACTTCACAAAATACAAAAACAAGATATTTGAGTTCATTTAAAGTATAGTGTGTATGGATATGATCCACTACACAATCATAATGATATATCTATGTTTTTGTCATTAAGCATATAACTTGGTTTTGGTTAAAGATGTGTATAATAGAAATACCAAAAACCAAAGTAGATATTTTGTCACAAAGAAAAAATCTTTTTCCAAAATAAAAATTCTTTTCTAAGACATAGAAATCTTTTATGAAAGCAATCCTATCAAGAGTTCTATCAAGAGTGTGTGTGTGATATAACTTGAGCAATCCACCAACTATTCTATCCTTTACATTTTATCTAAAATAAAAATACAAATCTTATACCTAGACACAAGTCTTCAACTTCTTGAAGTCTTCCCTTGAAGGCTTCTCATCTTCTTGACTTGGTCCAAGTGCAATCCACCGAGCTCATCTCTAGATGTGGTCTTGATGCATAGGCTCGTGAATCAACCGGTGCTACCTTTCAACTTGACTTTAAATCCTTTGTTGAAGCTCCACACCTACTAAGATCTTGATAATGAATCTGTCACTAATTAAACACAAGATCATTAGTAATCATAACTTCATGAGTTGATCATCATCAAAACTAGAGTGATGGGCCTTTGGGCCAACAATCTCCCCATTTTTGATGATGACAAAACTCATGACGTTATATATGCATGGATTAAAGTAAAGCTTCAAAGAAGCTCCCCCTTAACTCATGCATAGACATAAATAATAAGATATGGCAATGAAGCATATGACATGTATGCAAATGTAGGAGATGCAATCATATAAATCAAATCTTAAATCAAATCTTTTTCTCCTATTTGCAAATCAAAGACATATATGCATAAAACATAAATCTTACTCCCCCTTAAGCAAGGAAGACATGCATATATCACAAATACTTACAAATACTTCTCCCCCTTTTTGTCAATCATCAACAAAGGGTTCAAAGTAAAAATATATCAAACAAATTTTCTCCCCCTTTTTGTCAAAAACAATGAAATCAAAGAGGGGTAATCAAAACAATCAATAAAATTTATATGCGATATAAATTCATGAAGAGGAAGACGCTAAGTTAGCTTCCCTACACATATGCATTACATGAAGAAGGGATGATAAGCCCCAATTCACATAACACATATTATGTAATGCATAAGAGGAGATGTGAAGCTCCCCTACACACGTGTACCACATAAAGAAAAGATGTTAAGCTTCTCAATACACAATACACTCAACATGAATCTACATATGGAAGAGATGTTAAGCTCTCCTTGCATATAGACAATACAAATCAAAAATTTTGAATTTTTCTTAAAATTTTTTTTTGAGTTTTTGATACTAATTTCAAAACACAATGCACAAGCTTATTATGGGATACCAATTTGAAATTCTAATTAAGCTTAGTATCAACAATCTTTGTGCTTCAAAAGATACCAATTGTAAAACAAGCACAAAAACTATCATATATATGTATGAAGAAATTATATCAATTGAGATGGATACATACATATATAGGAAAAGCAAAATATGAGTATATACCAAAAAGGTTCATATTGATACCAATTTGCAAATAACCAATGATACCAATAGAATAATAAGCTTAGGTGTATATATCACATAATCTACCACTTGAAGAATTCGAACTAGTTAAATGGAAATGTTTAACAACTAGTAAGAAATCCTTCAACCAAGGAATAAATCAAAAGGTTTTTCACAAGTAAATCACATGGCACTAAAAACACTCTATCCATAAAGTCCATATCACAAAGAAGTGAGTGACTAGTGTTATGTGGAGCAAGGTATCATGAAAATGGCAATAAAACTCAATATTCCTTTAAATTTTGATAACACGAAAATCATCACAAATTTTTAATACATGAAAATCAACAATTATATTTCATGGCATATGTATGTTTAGTCAATGCAATAAGTATACATACATATCTCTTAAACACAATTGAGTCTATATAAATAGATTTGCATGAAAAGCAAATGACTCAAGAGGTATCCATGTATATCTTAATGTTTTGGCAAAATAAACATATACATGAAATGAAAAGCACATGGTCAAATCATAAGTCCAAAATGGGAATACAAGTTTAAAAATGTAATGATCATCAAAACTAAGCTATACTAGCACACCTAATGGGCACAAATAAGCAATCAAATCCAATCATATATAGATTATTTGTGGTCCATAATGTGTACAAGTATAAATCCAAGTGTTGACAGAAACTAACATTTAAACTAATATTCAAATCATGAAGTGTAAGTAAATTTTGAGATCATACAAGAAATAGAATCATGTGCATCAATTTAAGAATAGATAACTAGTTTAAATGGATTTTTGACAAACTAGTTAAAGATCCTTAAAGAATATAAGATCATATGTTTTTCATGAATAATACTAAATACATAAAAGTTCAAGCACTCATATTCCATAAAGCTCAAAATTATATATTTTCTTAAAGATTGAGTGTTCAAAGGTTATGTAAATAGTATCTTTATGAAAATAGTCTATGAAGCTTAAATCAAATAAGACTATTCAAATTTTATTAAACAACACATAAAAATCATTTTCATCATCTCAAAATCATTTTTCATAAAATCAACAATCTTCATGGTATATGTATGATTCATCCAATCCTAACAATACACATACATATCCCAAATATAAAAGAGTCTATCAAATGTGTTTGCATGAAAGCAAGAGACTCATGGTATACATGTATATTTATTAGATTTGAATTCAAAATGCATATACATGAAGTAAATCACTAAAATAGGCAAAAACATGTATGAAGGAGAATCATCAAAACTAGCCTATACATGTGCATATAGTGGATACAAATGAGCATGAAGTTCAATTATATATGAATCAATTGTAATTCACTATTTGTATATGTATACATACAAGTTTGACACATTCTACATCTAAGCATGTAATTATCACATGAAGCACATAAAATCTTAAAACATGAACATGCTATGAATATTATGGATGAACAAGCATGAACATAAAAAATAGGAGTTTAGAAATTGTTACCAACTCCAAAGCTCCAAATATGGTGGTCTTTCCCACCAAAATCTCCTTGATAGCAATGCATCCAAAAGTTTGTCCATCATGTCCATTGCATCCGCTATCAAGGCACCAATCCTCTCACGTTTTGTGAGAGCCCTCACCTACATCAAAATCAAAGGGTGGGGGTTTTGGTACCCATACTTTCTTGGGTCCTTTGGGGTTAGCTTTATTGTAAGGATCCCAAAATCTTTTATACTTAGCAAAATATAAATGAGGTTTCTTATCAAAACAATATTTTGCTAAATGGCCTTTGCGGCCACAATGTGTACATGTGTACACCTTAGTATGCTTATGTGTAGGAGTGTGGTCATGTTGTGCAACATAAGCAAATGCATGGTTATGATGTGCATGAATGTGTGGAGTTTGTTTCTTTGAAAACATTGACTCCAACCTAGAATGATTAAAAGCACAAGAGTTCAAAGTTGAACTCAAACCATCCATTTTATTTTTCAAATTCTTAATCTCATTAGTTGTGGCATGTAAAGCATGGTGAGATAAAGAATCATTTTTCTTTTTCTTTTGAAAAACATTATCCTTTTCTTTTTCAACAAATTTTCTTTTTAAAGATTTATTTTCTTGTAAAATACTTTCATTTTGTTGTTCCACCATAGCAATATCATTTTTCAAAATATTGTTCCCTTCACAAAGATCATTCAATTTTGAAAGCAAGGAAACATTTTCATTTTTCAAATCTTTATTTTCCTTTTCTAAACATGCAAGTTTATTTCTAAAGAATCTTTTCTACATGCATGCATCAAATTTCTTTTTCCAACTTTTGTTATCTTTTTCTAAACATGCAATGTTATCTCTAAGTGAGTCATGTTCTTTATGCATGCAAGCAATGTCCTTTTTCAATTTTTATTATCTTTTTTAACATGTCATATTTCTCAAGAATTGATGGCAAAATGAAGTGAGCTCATCATATGACATGTCCTCATCATCGGATTCGGAATTTACCTCAAGGGGGTCGTCCCCTTGGACCATAAAGCATGCGTTGGAGGTGTCGCTTCCAACGTCCGAGTCACTCCCCGCATAGTATAGGTCTTTTTCGCCGAGGGAGGTGATGATGTTCCATACTACAAAAGCCGATTCAACATTAGAAACCCTAGATAAATAATCATCATTTAGGGTTGACTTAATAGCATGAAGGGTTTTTGCATTAGCCTCAATGTTCTTACCATTTAAGCAATATTCTTTATTAGTTGTGGCAAGATATACACTAAGGCCAAGTCCTTTCAGGAACAAAGACATCTTAACCTTCCAAATTTGGATGTTAAGAGTGTCAAAGGTGGGTGGTGACATGAAGTCCATGGTGTGTGTACAAAATATTGTGATTAGCCTAAAGTAGGATCTTTAACTCTAGGTTGTTAGACCCAATATCAAGAGCACTTGGCTCTGATACCAATTGTAAGTTCACCTAGAGGGGGGGTGAATAGGTGATGGCTAATCTAATGGTCACTTATGAACAAATAATGCGGAATTAAAACTAAGATGACCAAATAAAACTTCTTTTAATTAAACACTTATGTATAACACAAGAGTGTTGCCGAATTCCCCTTGCGAGGCTCTGGACAAGCTCCTCTAGATTCCCCTTGAATGGGTTGAGGTGCCGCGTTGGCTCTCTTGGTTGAATACTAGTGTTAACAACAATCCCAAGCAAGTATAGCAAATATGAGCACAAGTGAATATCATGCATATAAAGATGACAATAATTGAATGCAAGATATAAATAAGAGACAAGAGAGAGAGAAAGAGCAATCGCAAACACAAGGGTATGTTTCGAGGTTCGAGCACACTTGCTCTACATCCCCGCCTTCGACACACGAAGGATTTCCACTATGCAAGATCCCAATGGATCTCTCCCCGGTGCCGCAACACCTACAAGCCCTTGGACTCTCTAGTCCCTTACACACCACAAGCCCACCGGCTCGTCGAGGCCGCACCTCAAGTTACAAGAGTTCGCACCCGAACCCTAAACAACCACGAGCACACTTGCCCGTCTCCTCAAAGTACAAGATGAAATCTTGGTGATCTAAACACTTGATCACCTACAAAAACTCTCACTACAACACCTATAGGATGAATAGCTCAATGGATGCTCAAGTGTTTGTGTGAGAAAGCAAGGAAAGAAAGCTATGGAGGAAAACTCAAAGAATCACTTTTTACACTCTCTTGATAAAAACTCCCTTTAAGATGGGAAGTATTTGCTCTCTATTTTGTGGAGAAAACTCTTCTCAAAGTATCAGAAAAACAGGCTCAAGAAGTCTCTAAAATCTTGTATTGAAAACAATGACAAAACCCCAATTTATAGGCTGCCAGAAACCTAGCCGTTGGGTTCTGTCAGTACAGTCGGTCGACCGGGTCGGTCGACCGCCAACGGTCAAAAATCCGACCGTTGGGGCTCTGCGGTCGACCGGCCCGGTCGACCGAATCTACCCGTGAGCACCGCAGTCTCCAGCGGTCGACCGTCCCGGTCGACCGGCCACTGTGCTGCCAGATGTGCACAAGTCTGTGCACGTCGGTCGACCGCGAGATCGACCGGCCATGGAGCGGTCGACCGACTCGGTCGACCGGAAAGGCCTGTCAGCCAGTTCCAGGTCTGCACAGTTACGGGATTTGAAAATAGGTCTTTTCACTCAATAAAAATCCCATAAATTCACAGTAAATCTAAAAAATAGTTTTAATCACAATAAAAACTGTTTTTCTAAAAATATGTTTTTCTAAAACTTGTTTTTCCATAACTTCACAAAATACAAAAACAAGATATTTGAGTTCATTTAAAGTATAGTGTGTATGGATATGATCCACTACACAATCATAATGATATATCTATGTTTTTGTCATTAAGCATATAACTTGGTTTTGGTTAAAGATGTGTATAATAGAAATACCAAAAACCAAAGTAGATATTTTGTCACAAAGAAAAAATCTTTTTCCAAAATAAAAATTCTTTTCTAAGACATAGAAATCTTTTATGAAAGCAATCCTATCAAGAGTTCTATCAAGAGTGTGTGTGTGATATAACTTGAGCAATCCACCAACTATTCTATCCTTTACATTTTATCTAAAATAAAAATACAAATCTTATACCTAGACACAAGTCTTCAACTTCTTGAAGTCTTCCCTTGAAGGCTTCTCATCTTCTTGACTTGGTCCAAGTGCAATCCACCGAGCTCATCTCTAGATGTGGTCTTGATGCATAGGCTCGTGAATCAACCGGTGCTAGCTTTCAACTTGACTTTAAATCCTTTGTTGAAGCTCCACACCTACTAAGATCTTGATAATGAATCTGTCACTAATTAAACACAAGATCATTAGTAATCATAACTTCATGAGTTGATCATCATCAAAACTAGAGTGATGGGCCTTTGGGCCAACAATCTCCCCATTTTTGATGATGACAAAACTCATGACGTTATATATGCATGGATTAAAGTAAAGCTTCAAAGAAGCTCCCCCTTAACTCATGCATAGACATAAATAATAAGATATGGCAATGAAGCATATGACATGTATGCAAATGTAGGAGATGCAATCATATAAATCAAATCTTAAATCAAATCTTTTTCTCCTATTTGCAAATCAAAGACATATATGCATAAAACATAAATCTTACTCCCCCTTAAGCAAGGAAGACATGCATATATCACAAATACTTACAAATACTTCTCCCCCTTTTTGTCAATCATCAACAAAGGGTTCAAAGTAAAAATATATCAAACAAATTTTCTCCCCCTTTTTGTCAAAAACAATGAAATCAAAGAGGGGTAATCAAAACAATCAATAAAATTTATATGCGATATAAATTCATGAAGAGGAAGACGCTAAGTTAGCTTCCCTACACATATGCATTACATGAAGAAGGGATGATAAGCCCCAATTCACATAACACATATTATGTAATGCATAAGAGGAGATGTGAAGCTCCCCCTACACACGTGTACCACATAAAGAAAAGATGTTAAGCTTCTCAATACACAATACACTCAACATGAATCTACATATGGAAGAGATGTTAAGCTCTCCTTGCATATAGACAATACAAATCAAAAATTTTGAATTTTTCTTAAAATTTTTTTTTGAGTTTTTGATACTAATTTCAAAACACAATGCACAAGCTTATTATGGGATACCAATTTGAAATTCTAATTAAGCTTAGTATCAACAATCTTTGTGCTTCAAAAGATACCAATTGTAAAACAAGCACAAAAACTATCATATATATGTATGAAGAAATTATATCAATTGAGATGGATACATACATATATAGGAAAAGCAAAATATGAGTATATACCAAAAAGGTTCATATTGATACCAATTGCAAATAACCAATGATACCAATAGAATAATAAGCTTAGGTGTATATATCACATAATCTACCACTTGAAGAATTCGAACTAGTTAAATGGAAATGTTTAACAACTAGTAAGAAATCCTTCAACCAAGGAATAAATCAAAAGGTTTTTCACAAGTAAATCACATGGCACTAAAAACACTCTATCCATAAAGTCCATATCACAAAGAAGTGAGTGACTAGTGTTATGTGGAGCAAGGTATCATGAAAATGGCAATAAAACTCAATATTCCTTTAAATTTTGATAACACGAAAATCATCACAAATTTTTAATACATGAAAATCAACAATTATATTTCATGGCATATGTATGTTTAGTCAATGCAATAAGTATACATACATATCTCTTAAACACAATTGAGTCTATATAAATAGATTTGCATGAAAAGCAAATGACTCAAGAGGTATCCATGTATATCTTAATGTTTTGGCAAAATAAACATATACATGAAATGAAAAGCACATGGTCAAATCATAAGTCCAAAATGGGAATACAAGTTTAAAAATGTAATGATCATCAAAACTAAGCTATACTAGCACACCTAATGGGCACAAATAAGCAATCAAATCCAATCATATATAGATTATTTGTGGTCCATAATGTGTACAAGTATAAATCCAAGTGTTGACAGAAACTAACATTTAAACTAATATTCAAATCATGAAGTGTAAGTAAATTTTGAGATCATACAAGAAATAGAATCATGTGCATCAATTTAAGAATAGATAACTAGTTTAAATGGATTTTTGACAAACTAGTTAAAGATCCTTAAAGAATATAAGATCATATGTTTTTCATGAATAATACTAAATACATAAAAGTTCAAGCACTCATATTCCATAAAGCTCAAAATTATATATTTTCTTAAAGATTGAGTGTTCAAAGGTTATGTAAATAGTATCTTTATGAAAATAGTCTATGAAGCTTAAATCAAATAAGACTATTCAAATTTTATTAAACAACACATAAAAATCATTTTCATCATCTCAAAATCATTTTTCATAAAATCAACAATCTTCATGGTATATGTATGATTCATCCAATCCTAACAATACACATACATATCCCAAATATAAAAGAGTCTATCAAATGTGTTTGCATGAAAGCAAGAGACTCATGGTATACATGTATATTTATTAGATTTGAATTCAAAATGCATATACATGAAGTAAATCACTAAAATAGGCAAAAACATGTATGAAGGAGAATCATCAAAACTAGCCTATACATGTGCATATAGTGGATACAAATGAGCATGAAGTTCAATTATATATGAATCAATTGTAATTCACTATTTGTATATGTATACATACAAGTTTGACACATTCTACATCTAAGCATGTAATTATCACATGAAGCACATAAAATCTTAAAACATGAACATGCTATGAATATTATGGATGAACAAGCATGAACATAAAAAATAGGAGTTTAGAAATTGTTACCAACTCCAAAGCTCCAAATATGGTGGTCTTTCCCACCAAAATCTCCTTGATAGCAATGCATCCAAAAGTTTGTCCATCATGTCCATTGCATCCGCTATCAAGGCACCAATCCTCTCACGTTTTGTGAGAGCCCTCACCTACATCAAAATCAAAGGGTGGGGGTTTTGGTACCCATACTTTCTTGGGTCCTTTGGGGTTAGCTTTATTGTAAGGATCCCAAAATCTTTTATACTTAGCAAAATATAAATGAGGTTTCTTATCAAAACAATATTTTGCTAAATGGCCTTTGCGGCCACAATGTGTACATGTGTACACCTTAGTATGCTTATGTGTAGGAGTGTGGTCATGTTGTGCAACATAAGCAAATGCATGGTTATGATGTGCATGAATGTGTGGAGTTTGTTTCTTTGAAAACATTGACTCCAACCTAGAATGATTAAAAGCACAAGAGTTCAAAGTTGAACTCAAACCATCCATTTTATTTTTCAAATTCTTAATCTCATTAGTTGTGGCATGTAAAGCATGGTGAGATAAAGAATCATTTTTCTTTTTCTTTTGAAAAACATTATCCTTTTCTTTTTCAACAAATTTTCTTTTTAAAGATTTATTTTCTTGTAAAATACTTTCATTTTGTTGTTCCACCATAGCAATATCATTTTTCAAAATATTGTTCCCTTCACAAAGATCATTCAATTTTGAAAGCAAGGAAACATTTTCATTTTTCAAATCTTTATTTTCCTTTTCTAAACATGCAAGTTTATTTCTAAAAGAATCATTTTCTACATGCATGCAATCAAATTTCTTTTTCCAACTTTTGTTATCTTTTTCTAAGCATGCAATGTTATCTCTAAGTGAGTCATGTTCTTTATGCATGCAAGCAATGTCCTTTTTCATCTTTTTATTATCTTTTCTTAACATGTCATATTTCTCAAGAATTGTTTGGCAAAATGAAGTGAGCTCATCATATGACATGTCCTCATCATCGGATTCGGAATTTACCTCAAGGGGGTCGTCCCCTTGGACCATAAAGCATGCGTTGGAGGTGTCGCTTCCAACGTCCGAGTCACTCCCCGCATAGTATAGATCTTTTTCGCCGAGGGAGGTGATGATGTTCCATACTACAAAAGCCGATTCAACATTAGAAACCCTAGATAAATAATCATCATTTAGGGTTGACTTAATAGCATGAAGGGTTTTTGCATTAGCCTCAATGTTCTTACCATTTAAGCAATATTCTTTATTAGTTGTGGCAAGATATACACTAAGGCCAAGTCCTTTCAGGAACAAAGACATCTTAACCTTCCAAATTTGGATGTTAAGAGTGTCAAAGGTGGGTGGTGACATGAAGTCCATGGTGTGTGTACAAAATATTGTGATTAGCCTAAAGGAGGATCTTTAACTCTAGGTTGTTAGACCCAATATCAAGAGCACTTGGCTCTGATACCAATTGTAAGTTCACCTAGAGGGGGGGTGAATAGGTGATGGCTAATCTAATGGTCACTTATGAACAAATAATGCGGAATTAAAACTAAGATGACCAAATAAAACTTCTTTTAATTAAACACTTATGTATAACACAAGAGTGTTGCCGAATTCCCCTTGCGAGGCTCTGGACAAGCTCCTCTAGATTCCCCTTGAATGGGTTGAGGTGCCGCGTTGGCTCTCTTGGTTGAATACTAGTGTTAACAACAATCCCAAGCAAGTATAGCAAATATGAGCACAAGTGAATATCATGCATATAAAGATGACAATAATTGAATGCAAGATATAAATAAGAGACAAGAGAGAGAGAAAGAGCAATCGCAAACACAAGGGTATGTTTCGAGGTTCGAGCACACTTGCTCTACATCCCCGCCTTCGACACACGAAGGATTTCCACTATGCAAGATCCCAATGGATCTCTCCCCGGTGCCGCAACACCTACAAGCCCTTGGACTCTCTAGTCCCTTACACACCACAAGCCCACCGGCTCGTCGAGGCCGCACCTCAAGTTACAAGAGTTCGCACCCGAACCCTAAACAACCACGAGCACACTTGCCCGTCTCCTCAAAGTACAAGATGAAATCTTGGTGATCTAAACACTTGATCACCTACAAAAACTCTCACTACAACACCTATAGGATGAATAGCTCAATGGATGCTCAAGTGTTTGTGTGAGAAAGCAAGGAAAGAAAGCTATGGAGGAAAACTCAAAGAATCACTTTTTACACTCTCTTGATAAAAACTCCCTTTAAGATGGGAAGTATTTGCTCTCTATTTTGTGGAGAAAACTCTTCTCAAAGTATCAGAAAAACAGGCTCAAGAAGTCTCTAAAATCTTGTATTGAAAACAATGACAAAACCCCAATTTATAGGCTGCCAGAAACCTAGCCGTTGGGTTCTGTCAGTACAGTCGGTCGACCGGGTCGGTCGACCGCCAACGGTCAAAAATCCGACCGTTGGGGCTCTGCGGTCGACCGGCCCGGTCGACCGAATCTACCCGTGAGCACCGCAGTCTCCAGCGGTCGACCGTCCCGGTCGACCGGCCACTGTGCTGCCAGATGTGCACAAGTCTGTGCACGTCGGTCGACCGCGAGATCGACCGGCCATGGAGCGGTCGACCGACTCGGTCGACCGGAAAGGCCTGTCAGCCAGTTCCAGGTCTGCACAGTTACGGGATTTGAAAATAGGTCTTTTCACTCAATAAAAATCCCATAAATTCACAGTAAATCTAAAAAATAGTTTTAATCACAATAAAAACTGTTTTTCTAAAAATATGTTTTTCTAAAACTTGTTTTTCCATAACTTCACAAAATACAAAAACAAGATATTTGAGTTCATTTAAAGTATAGTGTGTATGGATATGATCCACTACACAATCATAATGATATATCTATGTTTTTGTCATTAAGCATATAACTTGGTTTTGGTTAAAGATGTGTATAATAGAAATACCAAAAACCAAAGTAGATATTTTGTCACAAAGAAAAAATCTTTTTCCAAAATAAAAATTCTTTTCTAAGACATAGAAATCTTTTATGAAAGCAATCCTATCAAGAGTTCTATCAAGAGTGTGTGTGTGATATAACTTGAGCAATCCACCAACTATTCTATCCTTTACATTTTATCTAAAATAAAAATACAAATCTTATACCTAGACACAAGTCTTCAACTTCTTGAAGTCTTCCCTTGAAGGCTTCTCATCTTCTTGACTTGGTCCAAGTGCAATCCACCGAGCTCATCTCTAGATGTGGTCTTGATGCATAGGCTCGTGAATCAACCGGTGCTAGCTTTCAACTTGACTTTAAATCCTTTGTTGAAGCTCCACACCTACTAAGATCTTGATAATGAATCTGTCACTAATTAAACACAAGATCATTAGTAATCATAACTTCATGAGTTGATCATCATCAAAACTAGAGTGATGGGCCTTTGGGCCAACAATCTCCCCATTTTTGATGATGACAAAACTCATGACGTTATATATGCATGGATTAAAGTAAAGCTTCAAAGAAGCTCCCCCTTAACTCATGCATAGACATAAATAATAAGATATGGCAATGAAGCATATGACATGTATGCAAATGTAGGAGATGCAATCATATAAATCAAATCTTAAATCAAATCTTTTTCTCCTATTTGCAAATCAAAGACATATATGCATAAAACATAAATCTTACTCCCCCTTAAGCAAGGAAGACATGCATATATCACAAATACTTACAAATACTTCTCCCCCTTTTTGTCAATCATCAACAAAGGGTTCAAAGTAAAAATATATCAAACAAATTTTCTCCCCCTTTTTGTCAAAAACAATGAAATCAAAGAGGGGTAATCAAAACAATCAATAAAATTTATATGCGATATAAATTCATGAAGAGGAAGACGCTAAGTTAGCTTCCCTACACATATGCATTACATGAAGAAGGGATGATAAGCCCCAATTCACATAACACATATTATGTAATGCATAAGAGGAGATGTGAAGCTCCCCCTACACACGTGTACCACATAAAGAAAAGATGTTAAGCTTCTCAATACACAATACACTCAACATGAATCTACATATGGAAGAGATGTTAAGCTCTCCTTGCATATAGACAATACAAATCAAAAATTTTGAATTTTTCTTAAAATTTTTTTTTGAGTTTTTGATACTAATTTCAAAACACAATGCACAAGCTTATTATGGGATACCAATTTGAAATTCTAATTAAGCTTAGTATCAACAATCTTTGTGCTTCAAAAGATACCAATTGTAAAACAAGCACAAAAACTATCATATATATGTATGAAGAAATTATATCAATTGAGATGGATACATACATATATAGGAAAAGCAAAATATGAGTATATACCAAAAAGGTTCATATTGATACCAATTTGCAAATAACCAATGATACCAATAGAATAATAAGCTTAGGTGTATATATCACATAATCTACCACTTGAAGAATTCGAACTAGTTAAATGGAAATGTTTAACAACTAGTAAGAAATCCTTCAACCAAGGAATAAATCAAAAGGTTTTTCACAAGTAAATCACATGGCACTAAAAACACTCTATCCATAAAGTCCATATCACAAAGAAGTGAGTGACTAGTGTTATGTGGAGCAAGGTATCATGAAAATGGCAATAAAACTCAATATTCCTTTAAATTTTGATAACACGAAAATCATCACAAATTTTTAATACATGAAAATCAACAATTATATTTCATGGCATATGTATGTTTAGTCAATGCAATAAGTATACATACATATCTCTTAAACACAATTGAGTCTATATAAATAGATTTGCATGAAAAGCAAATGACTCAAGAGGTATCCATGTATATCTTAATGTTTTGGCAAAATAAACATATACATGAAATGAAAAGCACATGGTCAAATCATAAGTCCAAAATGGGAATACAAGTTTAAAAATGTAATGATCATCAAAACTAAGCTATACTAGCACACCTAATGGGCACAAATAAGCAATCAAATCCAATCATATATAGATTATTTGTGGTCCATAATGTGTACAAGTATAAATCCAAGTGTTGACAGAAACTAACATTTAAACTAATATTCAAATCATGAAGTGTAAGTAAATTTTGAGATCATACAAGAAATAGAATCATGTGCATCAATTTAAGAATAGATAACTAGTTTAAATGGATTTTTGACAAACTAGTTAAAGATCCTTAAAGAATATAAGATCATATGTTTTTCATGAATAATACTAAATACATAAAAGTTCAAGCACTCATATTCCATAAAGCTCAAAATTATATATTTTCTTAAAGATTGAGTGTTCAAAGGTTATGTAAATAGTATCTTTATGAAAATAGTCTATGAAGCTTAAATCAAATAAGACTATTCAAATTTTATTAAACAACACATAAAAATCATTTTCATCATCTCAAAATCATTTTTCATAAAATCAACAATCTTCATGGTATATGTATGATTCATCCAATCCTAACAATACACATACATATCCCAAATATAAAAGAGTCTATCAAATGTGTTTGCATGAAAGCAAGAGACTCATGGTATACATGTATATTTATTAGATTTGAATTCAAAATGCATATACATGAAGTAAATCACTAAAATAGGCAAAAACATGTATGAAGGAGAATCATCAAAACTAGCCTATACATGTGCATATAGTGGATACAAATGAGCATGAAGTTCAATTATATATGAATCAATTGTAATTCACTATTTGTATATGTATACATACAAGTTTGACACATTCTACATCTAAGCATGTAATTATCACATGAAGCACATAAAATCTTAAAACATGAACATGCTATGAATATTATGGATGAACAAGCATGAACATAAAAAATAGGAGTTTAGAAATTGTTACCAACTCCAAAGCTCCAAATATGGTGGTCTTTCCCACCAAAATCTCCTTGATAGCAATGCATCCAAAAGTTTGTCCATCATGTCCATTGCATCCGCTATCAAGGCACCAATCCTCTCACGTTTTGTGAGAGCCCTCACCTACATCAAAATCAAAGGGTGGGGGTTTTGGTACCCATACTTTCTTGGGTCCTTTGGGGTTAGCTTTATTGTAAGGATCCCAAAATCTTTTATACTTAGCAAAATATAAATGAGGTTTCTTATCAAAACAATATTTTGCTAAATGGCCTTTGCGGCCACAATGTGTACATGTGTACACCTTAGTATGCTTATGTGTAGGAGTGTGGTCATGTTGTGCAACATAAGCAAATGCATGGTTATGATGTGCATGAATGTGTGGAGTTTGTTTCTTTGAAAACATTGACTCCAACCTAGAATGATTAAAAGCACAAGAGTTCAAAGTTGAACTCAAACCATCCATTTTATTTTTCAAATTCTTAATCTCATTAGTTGTGGCATGTAAAGCATGGTGAGATAAAGAATCATTTTTCTTTTTCTTTTGAAAAACATTATCCTTTTCTTTTTCAACAAATTTTCTTTTTAAAGATTTATTTTCTTGTAAAATACTTTCATTTTGTTGTTCCACCATAGCAATATCATTTTTCAAAATATTGTTCCCTTCACAAAGATCATTCAATTTTGAAAGCAAGGAAACATTTTCATTTTTCAAATCTTTATTTTCCTTTTCTAAACATGCAAGTTTATTTCTAAAGAATCATTTTCTACATGCATGCAATCAAATTTCTTTTCCAAACTTTTGTTATCTTTTTCTAAGCATGCAATGTTATCTCTAAGTGAGTCATGTTCTTTATGCATGCAAGCAATGTCCTTTTTCATCTTTTTATTATCTTTTCTTAACATGTCATATTTCTCAAGAATTGTTTGGCAAAATGAAGTGAGCTCATCATATGACATGTCCTCATCATCGGATTCGGAATTTACCTCAAGGGGGTCGTCCCCTTGGACCATAAAGCATGCGTTGGAGGTGTCGCTTCCAACGTCCGAGTCACTCCCCGCATAGTATAGATCTTTTTCGCCGAGGGAGGTGATGATGTTCCATACTACAAAAGCCGATTCAACATTAGAAACCCTAGATAAATAATCATCATTTAGGGTTGACTTAATAGCATGAAGGGTTTTTGCATTAGCCTCAATGTTCTTACCATTTAAGCAATATTCTTTATTAGTTGTGGCAAGATATACACTAAGGCCAAGTCCTTTCAGGAACAAAGACATCTTAACCTTCCAAATTTGGATGTTAAGAGTGTCAAAGGTGGGTGGTGACATGAAGTCCATGGTGTGTGTACAAAATATTGTGATTAGCCTAAAGGAGGATCTTTAACTCTAGGTTGTTAGACCCAATATCAAGAGCACTTGGCTCTGATACCAATTGTAAGTTCACCTAGAGGGGGGGTGAATAGGTGATGGCTAATCTAATGGTCACTTATGAACAAATAATGCGGAATTAAAACTAAGATGACCAAATAAAACTTCTTTTAATTAAACACTTATGTATAACACAAGAGTGTTGCCGAATTCCCCTTGCGAGGCTCTGGACAAGCTCCTCTAGATTCCCCTTGAATGGGTTGAGGTGCCGCGTTGGCTCTCTTGGTTGAATACTAGTGTTAACAACAATCCCAAGCAAGTATAGCAAATATGAGCACAAGTGAATATCATGCATATAAAGATGACAATAATTGAATGCAAGATATAAATAAGAGACAAGAGAGAGAGAAAGAGCAATCGCAAACACAAGGGTATGTTTCGAGGTTCGAGCACACTTGCTCTACATCCCCGCCTTCGACACACGAAGGATTTCCACTATGCAAGATCCCAATGGATCTCTCCCCGGTGCCGCAACACCTACAAGCCCTTGGACTCTCTAGTCCCTTACACACCACAAGCCCACCGGCTCGTCGAGGCCGCACCTCAAGTTACAAGAGTTCGCACCCGAACCCTAAACAACCACGAGCACACTTGCCCGTCTCCTCAAAGTACAAGATGAAATCTTGGTGATCTAAACACTTGATCACCTACAAAAACTCTCACTACAACACCTATAGGATGAATAGCTCAATGGATGCTCAAGTGTTTGTGTGAGAAAGCAAGGAAAGAAAGCTATGGAGGAAAACTCAAAGAATCACTTTTTACACTCTCTTGATAAAAACTCCCTTTAAGATGGGAAGTATTTGCTCTCTATTTTGTGGAGAAAACTCTTCTCAAAGTATCAGAAAAACAGGCTCAAGAAGTCTCTAAAATCTTGTATTGAAAACAATGACAAAACCCCAATTTATAGGCTGCCAGAAACCTAGCCGTTGGGTTCTGTCAGTACAGTCGGTCGACCGGGTCGGTCGACCGCCAACGGTCAAAAATCCGACCGTTGGGGCTCTGCGGTCGACCGGCCCGGTCGACCGAATCTACCCGTGAGCACCGCAGTCTCCAGCGGTCGACCGTCCCGGTCGACCGGCCACTGTGCTGCCAGATGTGCACAAGTCTGTGCACGTCGGTCGACCGCGAGATCGACCGGCCATGGAGCGGTCGACCGACTCGGTCGACCGGAAAGGCCTGTCAGCCAGTTCCAGGTCTGCACAGTTACGGGATTTGAAAATAGGTCTTTTCACTCAATAAAAATCCCATAAATTCACAGTAAATCTAAAAAATAGTTTTAATCACAATAAAAACTGTTTTTCTAAAAATATGTTTTTCTAAAACTTGTTTTTCCATAACTTCACAAAATACAAAAACAAGATATTTGAGTTCATTTAAAGTATAGTGTGTATGGATATGATCCACTACACAATCATAATGATATATCTATGTTTTTGTCATTAAGCATATAACTTGGTTTTGGTTAAAGATGTGTATAATAGAAATACCAAAAACCAAAGTAGATATTTTGTCACAAAGAAAAAATCTTTTTCCAAAATAAAAATTCTTTTCTAAGACATAGAAATCTTTTATGAAAGCAATCCTATCAAGAGTTCTATCAAGAGTGTGTGTGTGATATAACTTGAGCAATCCACCAACTATTCTATCCTTTACATTTTATCTAAAATAAAAATACAAATCTTATACCTAGACACAAGTCTTCAACTTCTTGAAGTCTTCCCTTGAAGGCTTCTCATCTTCTTGACTTGGTCCAAGTGCAATCCACCGAGCTCATCTCTAGATGTGGTCTTGATGCATAGGCTCGTGAATCAACCGGTGCTAGCTTTCAACTTGACTTTAAATCCTTTGTTGAAGCTCCACACCTACTAAGATCTTGATAATGAATCTGTCACTAATTAAACACAAGATCATTAGTAATCATAACTTCATGAGTTGATCATCATCAAAACTAGAGTGATGGGCCTTTGGGCCAACAATCTCCCCATTTTTGATGATGACAAAACTCATGACGTTATATATGCATGGATTAAAGTAAAGCTTCAAAGAAGCTCCCCCTTAACTCATGCATAGACATAAATAATAAGATATGGCAATGAAGCATATGACATGTATGCAAATGTAGGAGATGCAATCATATAAATCAAATCTTAAATCAAATCTTTTTCTCCTATTTGCAAATCAAAGACATATATGCATAAAACATAAATCTTACTCCCCCTTAAGCAAGGAAGACATGCATATATCACAAATACTTACAAATACTTCTCCCCCTTTTTGTCAATCATCAACAAAGGGTTCAAAGTAAAAATATATCAAACAAATTTTCTCCCCCTTTTTGTCAAAAACAATGAAATCAAAGAGGGGTAATCAAAACAATCAATAAAATTTATATGCGATATAAATTCATGAAGAGGAAGACGCTAAGTTAGCTTCCCTACACATATGCATTACATGAAGAAGGGATGATAAGCCCCAATTCACATAACACATATTATGTAATGCATAAGAGGAGATGTGAAGCTCCCCCTACACACGTGTACCACATAAAGAAAAGATGTTAAGCTTCTCAATACACAATACACTCAACATGAATCTACATATGGAAGAGATGTTAAGCTCTCCTTGCATATAGACAATACAAATCAAAAATTTTGAATTTTTCTTAAAATTTTTTTTTGAGTTTTTGATACTAATTTCAAAACACAATGCACAAGCTTATTATGGGATACCAATTTGAAATTCTAATTAAGCTTAGTATCAACAATCTTTGTGCTTCAAAAGATACCAATTGTAAAACAAGCACAAAAACTATCATATATATGTATGAAGAAATTATATCAATTGAGATGGATACATACATATATAGGAAAAGCAAAATATGAGTATATACCAAAAAGGTTCATATTGATACCAATTGCAAATAACCAATGATACCAATAGAAAAATAAGCTTAGGTGTATATATCACATAATCTACCACTTGAAGAATTCGAACTAGTTAAATGGAAATGTTTAACAACTAGTAAGAAATCCTTCAACCAAGGAATAAATCAAAAGGTTTTTCACAAGTAAATCACATGGCACTAAAAACACTCTATCCATAAAGTCCATATCACAAAGAAGTGAGTGACTAGTGTTATGTGGAGCAAGGTATCATGAAAATGGCAATAAAACTCAATATTCCTTTAAATTTTGATAACACGAAAATCATCACAAATTTTTAATACATGAAAATCAACAATTATATTTCATGGCATATGTATGTTTAGTCAATGCAATAAGTATACATACATATCTCTTAAACACAATTGAGTCTATATAAATAGATTTGCATGAAAAGCAAATGACTCAAGAGGTATCCATGTATATCTTAATGTTTTGGCAAAATAAACATATACATGAAATGAAAAGCACATGGTCAAATCATAAGTCCAAAATGGGAATACAAGTTTAAAAATGTAATGATCATCAAAACTAAGCTATACTAGCACACCTAATGGGCACAAATAAGCAATCAAATCCAATCATATATAGATTATTTGTGGTCCATAATGTGTACAAGTATAAATCCAAGTGTTGACAGAAACTAACATTTAAACTAATATTCAAATCATGAAGTGTAAGTAAATTTTGAGATCATACAAGAAATAGAATCATGTGCATCAATTTAAGAATAGATAACTAGTTTAAATGGATTTTTGACAAACTAGTTAAAGATCCTTAAAGAATATAAGATCATATGTTTTTCATGAATAATACTAAATACATAAAAGTTCAAGCACTCATATTCCATAAAGCTCAAAATTATATATTTTCTTAAAGATTGAGTGTTCAAAGGTTATGTAAATAGTATCTTTATGAAAATAGTCTATGAAGCTTAAATCAAATAAGACTATTCAAATTTTATTAAACAACACATAAAAATCATTTTCATCATCTCAAAATCATTTTTCATAAAATCAACAATCTTCATGGTATATGTATGATTCATCCAATCCTAACAATACACATACATATCCCAAATATAAAAGAGTCTATCAAATGTGTTTGCATGAAAGCAAGAGACTCATGGTATACATGTATATTTATTAGATTTGAATTCAAAATGCATATACATGAAGTAAATCACTAAAATAGGCAAAAACATGTATGAAGGAGAATCATCAAAACTAGCCTATACATGTGCATATAGTGGATACAAATGAGCATGAAGTTCAATTATATATGAATCAATTGTAATTCACTATTTGTATATGTATACATACAAGTTTGACACATTCTACATCTAAGCATGTAATTATCACATGAAGCACATAAAATCTTAAAACATGAACATGCTATGAATATTATGGATGAACAAGCATGAACATAAAAAATAGGAGTTTAGAAATTGTTACCAACTCCAAAGCTCCAAATATGGTGGTCTTTCCCACCAAAATCTCCTTGATAGCAATGCATCCAAAAGTTTGTCCATCATGTCCATTGCATCCGCTATCAAGGCACCAATCCTCTCACGTTTTGTGAGAGCCCTCACCTACATCAAAATCAAAGGGTGGGGGTTTTGGTACCCATACTTTCTTGGGTCCTTTGGGGTTAGCTTTATTGTAAGGATCCCAAAATCTTTTATACTTAGCAAAATATAAATGAGGTTTCTTATCAAAACAATATTTTGCTAAATGGCCTTTGCGGCCACAATGTGTACATGTGTACACCTTAGTATGCTTATGTGTAGGAGTGTGGTCATGTTGTGCAACATAAGCAAATGCATGGTTATGATGTGCATGAATGTGTGGAGTTTGTTTCTTTGAAAACATTGACTCCAACCTAGAATGATTAAAAGCACAAGAGTTCAAAGTTGAACTCAAACCATCCATTTTATTTTTCAAATTCTTAATCTCATTAGTTGTGGCATGTAAAGCATGGTGAGATAAAGAATCATTTTTCTTTTTCTTTTGAAAAACATTATCCTTTTCTTTTTCAACAAATTTTCTTTTTAAAGATTTATTTTCTTGTAAAATACTTTCATTTTGTTGTTCCACCATAGCAATATCATTTTTCAAAATATTGTTCCCTTCACAAAGATCATTCAATTTTGAAAGCAAGGAAACATTTTCATTTTTCAAATCTTTATTTTCCTTTTCTAAACATGCAAGTTTATTTCTAAAAGAATCATTTTCTACATGCATGCAATCAAATTTCTTTTTCCAACTTTTGTTATCTTTTTCTAAGCATGCAATGTTATCTCTAAGTGAGTCATGTTCTTTATGCATGCAAGCAATGTCCTTTTTCATCTTTTTATTATCTTTTTTAACATGTCATATTTCTCAAGAATTGTTTGGCAAAATGAAGTGAGCTCATCATATGACATGTCCTCATCATCGGATTCGGAATTTACCTCAAGGGGGTCGTCCCCTTGGACCATAAAGCATGCGTTGGAGGTGTCGCTTCCAACGTCCGAGTCACTCCCCGCATAGTATAGATCTTTTTCGCCGAGGGAGGTGATGATGTTCCATACTACAAAAGCCGATTCAACATTAGAAACCCTAGATAAATAATCATCATTTAGGGTTGACTTAATAGCATGAAGGGTTTTTGCATTAGCCTCAATGTTCTTACCATTTAAGCAATATTCTTTATTAGTTGTGGCAAGATATACACTAAGGCCAAGTCCTTTCAGGAACAAAGACATCTTAACCTTCCAAATTTGGATGTTAAGAGTGTCAAAGGTGGGTGGTGACATGAAGTCCATGGTGTGTGTACAAAATATTGTGATTAGCCTAAAGGAGGATCTTTAACTCTAGGTTGTTAGACCCAATATCAAGAGCACTTGGCTCTGATACCAATTGTAAGTTCACCTAGAGGGGGGGTGAATAGGTGATGGCTAATCTAATGGTCACTTATGAACAAATAATGCGGAATTAAAACTAAGATGACCAAATAAAACTTCTTTTAATTAAACACTTATGTATAACACAAGAGTGTTGCCGAATTCCCCTTGCGAGGCTCTGGACAAGCTCCTCTAGATTCCCCTTGAATGGGTTGAGGTGCCGCGTTGGCTCTCTTGGTTGAATACTAGTGTTAACAACAATCCCAAGCAAGTATAGCAAATATGAGCACAAGTGAATATCATGCATATAAAGATGACAATAATTGAATGCAAGATATAAATAAGAGACAAGAGAGAGAGAAAGAGCAATCGCAAACACAAGGGTATGTTTCGAGGTTCGAGCACACTTGCTCTACATCCCCGCCTTCGACACACGAAGGATTTCCACTATGCAAGATCCCAATGGATCTCTCCCCGGTGCCGCAACACCTACAAGCCCTTGGACTCTCTAGTCCCTTACACACCACAAGCCCACCGGCTCGTCGAGGCCGCACCTCAAGTTACAAGAGTTCGCACCCGAACCCTAAACAACCACGAGCACACTTGCCCGTCTCCTCAAAGTACAAGATGAAATCTTGGTGATCTAAACACTTGATCACCTACAAAAACTCTCACTACAACACCTATAGGATGAATAGCTCAATGGATGCTCAAGTGTTTGTGTGAGAAAGCAAGGAAAGAAAGCTATGGAGGAAAACTCAAAGAATCACTTTTTACACTCTCTTGATAAAAACTCCCTTTAAGATGGGAAGTATTTGCTCTCTATTTTGTGGAGAAAACTCTTCTCAAAGTATCAGAAAAACAGGCTCAAGAAGTCTCTAAAATCTTGTATTGAAAACAATGACAAAACCCCAATTTATAGGCTGCCAGAAACCTAGCCGTTGGGTTCTGTCAGTACAGTCGGTCGACCGGGTCGGTCGACCGCCAACGGTCAAAAATCCGACCGTTGGGGCTCTGCGGTCGACCGGCCCGGTCGACCGAATCTACCCGTGAGCACCGCAGTCTCCAGCGGTCGACCGTCCCGGTCGACCGGCCACTGTGCTGCCAGATGTGCACAAGTCTGTGCACGTCGGTCGACCGCGAGATCGACCGGCCATGGAGCGGTCGACCGACTCGGTCGACCGGAAAGGCCTGTCAGCCAGTTCCAGGTCTGCACAGTTACGGGATTTGAAAATAGGTCTTTTCACTCAATAAAAATCCCATAAATTCACAGTAAATCTAAAAAATAGTTTTAATCACAATAAAAACTGTTTTTCTAAAAATATGTTTTTCTAAAACTTGTTTTTCCATAACTTCACAAAATACAAAAACAAGATATTTGAGTTCATTTAAAGTATAGTGTGTATGGATATGATCCACTACACAATCATAATGATATATCTATGTTTTTGTCATTAAGCATATAACTTGGTTTTGGTTAAAGATGTGTATAATAGAAATACCAAAAACCAAAGTAGATATTTTGTCACAAAGAAAAAATCTTTTTCCAAAATAAAAATTCTTTTCTAAGACATAGAAATCTTTTATGAAAGCAATCCTATCAAGAGTTCTATCAAGAGTGTGTGTGTGATATAACTTGAGCAATCCACCAACTATTCTATCCTTTACATTTTATCTAAAATAAAAATACAAATCTTATACCTAGACACAAGTCTTCAACTTCTTGAAGTCTTCCCTTGAAGGCTTCTCATCTTCTTGACTTGGTCCAAGTGCAATCCACCGAGCTCATCTCTAGATGTGGTCTTGATGCATAGGCTCGTGAATCAACCGGTGCTAGCTTTCAACTTGACTTTAAATCCTTTGTTGAAGCTCCACACCTACTAAGATCTTGATAATGAATCTGTCACTAATTAAACACAAGATCATTAGTAATCATAACTTCATGAGTTGATCATCATCAAAACTAGAGTGATGGGCCTTTGGGCCAACAATCTCCCCTTTTTGATGATGACAAAACTCATGACGTTATATATGCATGGATTAAAGTAAAGCTTCAAAGAAGCTCCCCCTTAACTCATGCATAGACATAAATAATAAGATATGGCAATGAAGCATATGACATGTATGCAAATGTAGGAGATGCAATCATATAAATCAAATCTTAAATCAAATCTTTTTCTCCTATTTGCAAATCAAAGACATATATGCATAAAACATAAATCTTACTCCCCCTTAAGCAAGGAAGACATGCATATATCACAAATACTTACAAATACTTCTCCCCCTTTTTGTCAATCATCAACAAAGGGTTCAAAGTAAAAATATATCAAACAAATTTTCTCCCCCTTTTTGTCAAAAACAATGAAATCAAAGAGGGGTAATCAAAACAATCAATAAAATTTATATGCGATATAAATTCATGAAGAGGAAGACGCTAAGTTAGCTTCCCTACACATATGCATTACATGAAGAAGGGATGATAAGCCCCAATTCACATAACACATATTATGTAATGCATAAGAGGAGATGTGAAGCTCCCCCTACACACGTGTACCACATAAAGAAAAGATGTTAAGCTTCTCAATACACAATACACTCAACATGAATCTACATATGGAAGAGATGTTAAGCTCTCCTTGCATATAGACAATACAAATCAAAAATTTTGAATTTTTCTTAAAATTTTTTTTTGAGTTTTTGATACTAATTTCAAAACACAATGCACAAGCTTATTATGGGATACCAATTTGAAATTCTAATTAAGCTTAGTATCAACAATCTTTGTGCTTCAAAAGATACCAATTGTAAAACAAGCACAAAAACTATCATATATATGTATGAAGAAATTATATCAATTGAGATGGATACATACATATATAGGAAAAGCAAAATATGAGTATATACCAAAAAGGTTCATATTGATACCAATTTGCAAATAACCAATGATACCAATAGAATAATAAGCTTAGGTGTATATATCACATAATCTACCACTTGAAGAATTCGAACTAGTTAAATGGAAATGTTTAACAACTAGTAAGAAATCCTTCAACCAAGGAATAAATCAAAAGGTTTTTCACAAGTAAATCACATGGCACTAAAAACACTCTATCCATAAAGTCCATATCACAAAGAAGTGAGTGACTAGTGTTATGTGGAGCAAGGTATCATGAAAATGGCAATAAAACTCAATATTCCTTTAAATTTTGATAACACGAAAATCATCACAAATTTTTAATACATGAAAATCAACAATTATATTTCATGGCATATGTATGTTTAGTCAATGCAATAAGTATACATACATATCTCTTAAACACAATTGAGTCTATATAAATAGATTTGCATGAAAAGCAAATGACTCAAGAGGTATCCATGTATATCTTAATGTTTTGGCAAAATAAACATATACATGAAATGAAAAGCACATGGTCAAATCATAAGTCCAAAATGGGAATACAAGTTTAAAAATGTAATGATCATCAAAACTAAGCTATACTAGCACACCTAATGGGCACAAATAAGCAATCAAATCCAATCATATATAGATTATTTGTGGTCCATAATGTGTACAAGTATAAATCCAAGTGTTGACAGAAACTAACATTTAAACTAATATTCAAATCATGAAGTGTAAGTAAATTTTGAGATCATACAAGAAATAGAATCATGTGCATCAATTTAAGAATAGATAACTAGTTTAAATGGATTTTTGACAAACTAGTTAAAGATCCTTAAAGAATATAAGATCATATGTTTTTCATGAATAATACTAAATACATAAAAGTTCAAGCACTCATATTCCATAAAGCTCAAAATTATATATTTTCTTAAAGATTGAGTGTTCAAAGGTTATGTAAATAGTATCTTTATGAAAATAGTCTATGAAGCTTAAATCAAATAAGACTATTCAAATTTTATTAAACAACACATAAAAATCATTTTCATCATCTCAAAATCATTTTTCATAAAATCAACAATCTTCATGGTATATGTATGATTCATCCAATCCTAACAATACACATACATATCCCAAATATAAAAGAGTCTATCAAATGTGTTTGCATGAAAGCAAGAGACTCATGGTATACATGTATATTTATTAGATTTGAATTCAAAATGCATATACATGAAGTAAATCACTAAAATAGGCAAAAACATGTATGAAGGAGAATCATCAAAACTAGCCTATACATGTGCATATAGTGGATACAAATGAGCATGAAGTTCAATTATATATGAATCAATTGTAATTCACTATTTGTATATGTATACATACAAGTTTGACACATTCTACATCTAAGCATGTAATTATCACATGAAGCACATAAAATCTTAAAACATGAACATGCTATGAATATTATGGATGAACAAGCATGAACATAAAAAATAGGAGTTTAGAAATTGTTACCAACTCCAAAGCTCCAAATATGGTGGTCTTTCCCACCAAAATCTCCTTGATAGCAATGCATCCAAAAGTTTGTCCATCATGTCCATTGCATCCGCTATCAAGGCACCAATCCTCTCACGTTTTGTGAGAGCCCTCACCTACATCAAAATCAAAGGGTGGGGGTTTTGGTACCCATACTTTCTTGGGTCCTTTGGGGTTAGCTTTATTGTAAGGATCCCAAAATCTTTTATACTTAGCAAAATATAAATGAGGTTTCTTATCAAAACAATATTTTGCTAAATGGCCTTTGCGGCCACAATGTGTACATGTGTACACCTTAGTATGCTTATGTGTAGGAGTGTGGTCATGTTGTGCAACATAAGCAAATGCATGGTTATGATGTGCATGAATGTGTGGAGTTTGTTTCTTTGAAAACATTGACTCCAACCTAGAATGATTAAAAGCACAAGAGTTCAAAGTTGAACTCAAACCATCCATTTTATTTTTCAAATTCTTAATCTCATTAGTTGTGGCATGTAAAGCATGGTGAGATAAAGAATCATTTTTCTTTTTCTTTTGAAAAACATTATCCTTTTCTTTTTCAACAAATTTTCTTTTTAAAGATTTATTTTCTTGTAAAATACTTTCATTTTGTTGTTCCACCATAGCAATATCATTTTTCAAAATATTGTTCCCTTCACAAAGATCATTCAATTTTGAAAGCAAGGAAACATTTTCATTTTTCAAATCTTTATTTTCCTTTTCTAAACATGCAAGTTTATTTCTAAAGAATCATTTTCTACATGCATGCAATCAAATTTCTTTTTCCAAATTTTGTTATCTTTTTCTAAGCATGCAATGTTATCTCTAAGTGAGTCATGTTCTTTATGCATGCAAGCAATGTCCTTTTTCATCTTTTTATTATCTTTTCTTAACATGTCATATTTCTCAAGAATTGATGGCAAAATGAAGTGAGCTCATCATATGACATGTCCTCATCATCGGATTCGGAATTTACCTCAAGGGGGTCGTCCCCTTGGACCATAAAGCATGCGTTGGAGGTGTCGCTTCCAACGTCCGAGTCACTCCCCGCATAGTATAGATCTTTTTCGCCGAGGGAGGTGATGATGTTCCATACTACAAAAGCCGATTCAACATTAGAAACCCTAGATAAATAATCATCATTTAGGGTTGACTTAATAGCATGAAGGGTTTTGCATTAGCCTCAATGTTCTTACCATTTAAGCAATATTCTTTATTAGTTGTGGCAAGATATACACTAAGGCCAAGTCCTTTCAGGAACAAAGACATCTTAACCTTCCAAATTTGGATGTTAAGAGTGTCAAAGGTGGGTGGTGACATGAAGTCCATGGTGTGTGTACAAAATATTGTGATTAGCCTAAAGGAGGATCTTTAACTCTAGGTTGTTAGACCCAATATCAAGAGCACTTGGCTCTGATACCAATTGTAAGTTCACCTAGAGGGGGGGTGAATAGGTGATGGCTAATCTAATGGTCACTTATGAACAAATAATGCGGAATTAAAACTAAGATGACCAAATAAAACTTCTTTTAATTAAACACTTATGTATAACACAAGAGTGTTGCCGAATTCCCCTTGCGAGGCTCTGGACAAGCTCCTCTAGATTCCCCTTGAATGGGTTGAGGTGCCGCGTTGGCTCTCTTGGTTGAATACTAGTGTTAACAACAATCCCAAGCAAGTATAGCAAATATGAGCACAAGTGAATATCATGCATATAAAGATGACAATAATTGAATGCAAGATATAAATAAGAGACAAGAGAGAGAGAAAGAGCAATCGCAAACACAAGGGTATGTTTCGAGGTTCGAGCACACTTGCTCTACATCCCCGCCTTCGACACACGAAGGATTTCCACTATGCAAGATCCCAATGGATCTCTCCCCGGTGCCGCAACACCTACAAGCCCTTGGACTCTCTAGTCCCTTACACACCACAAGCCCACCGGCTCGTCGAGGCCGCACCTCAAGTTACAAGAGTTCGCACCCGAACCCTAAACAACCACGAGCACACTTGCCCGTCTCCTCAAAGTACAAGATGAAATCTTGGTGATCTAAACACTTGATCACCTACAAAAACTCTCACTACAACACCTATAGGATGAATAGCTCAATGGATGCTCAAGTGTTTGTGTGAGAAAGCAAGGAAAGAAAGCTATGGAGGAAAACTCAAAGAATCACTTTTTACACTCTCTTGATAAAAACTCCCTTTAAGATGGGAAGTATTTGCTCTCTATTTTGTGGAGAAAACTCTTCTCAAAGTATCAGAAAAACAGGCTCAAGAAGTCTCTAAAATCTTGTATTGAAAACAATGACAAAACCCCAATTTATAGGCTGCCAGAAACCTAGCCGTTGGGTTCTGTCAGTACAGTCGGTCGACCGGGTCGGTCGACCGCCAACGGTCAAAAATCCGACCGTTGGGGCTCTGCGGTCGACCGGCCCGGTCGACCGAATCTACCCGTGAGCACCGCAGTCTCCAGCGGTCGACCGTCCCGGTCGACCGGCCACTGTGCTGCCAGATGTGCACAAGTCTGTGCACGTCGGTCGACCGCGAGATCGACCGGCCATGGAGCGGTCGACCGACTCGGTCGACCGGAAAGGCCTGTCAGCCAGTTCCAGGTCTGCACAGTTACGGGATTTGAAAATAGGTCTTTTCACTCAATAAAAATCCCATAAATTCACAGTAAATCTAAAAAATAGTTTTAATCACAATAAAAACTGTTTTTCTAAAAATATGTTTTTCTAAAACTTGTTTTTCCATAACTTCACAAAATACAAAAACAAGATATTTGAGTTCATTAAAGGTATAGTGTGTATGGATATGATCCACTACACAATCATAATGATATATCTATGTTTTTGTCATTAAGCATATAACTTGGTTTTGGTTAAAGATGTGTATAATAGAAATACCAAAAACCAAAGTAGATATTTTGTCACAAAGAAAAAATCTTTTTCCAAAATAAAAATTCTTTTCTAAGACATAGAAATCTTTTATGAAAGCAATCCTATCAAGAGTTCTATCAAGAGTGTGTGTGTGATATAACTTGAGCAATCCACCAACTATTCTATCCTTTACATTTTATCTAAAATAAAAATACAAATCTTATACCTAGACACAAGTCTTCAACTTCTTGAAGTCTTCCCTTGAAGGCTTCTCATCTTCTTGACTTGGTCCAAGTGCAATCCACCGAGCTCATCTCTAGATGTGGTCTTGATGCATAGGCTCGTGAATCAACCGGTGCTAGCTTTCAACTTGACTTTAAATCCTTTGTTGAAGCTCCACACCTACTAAGATCTTGATAATGAATCTGTCACTAATTAAACACAAGATCATTAGTAATCATAACTTCATGAGTTGATCATCATCAAAACTAGAGTGATGGGCCTTTGGGCCAACAATCTCCCCATTTTTGATGATGACAAAACTCATGACGTTATATATGCATGGATTAAAGTAAAGCTTCAAAGAAGCTCCCCCTTAACTCATGCATAGACATAAATAATAAGATATGGCAATGAAGCATATGACATGTATGCAAATGTAGGAGATGCAATCATATAAATCAAATCTTAAATCAAATCTTTTTCTCCTATTTGCAAATCAAAGACATATATGCATAAAACATAAATCTTACTCCCCCTTAAGCAAGGAAGACATGCATATATCACAAATACTTACAAATACTTCTCCCCCTTTTTGTCAATCATCAACAAAGGGTTCAAAGTAAAAATATATCAAACAAATTTTCTCCCCCTTTTTGTCAAAAACAATGAAATCAAAGAGGGGTAATCAAAACAATCAATAAAATTTATATGCGATATAAATTCATGAAGAGGAAGACGCTAAGTTAGCTTCCCTACACATATGCATTACATGAAGAAGGGATGATAAGCCCCAATTCACATAACACATATTATGTAATGCATAAGAGGAGATGTGAAGCTCCCCCTACACACGTGTACCACATAAAGAAAAGATGTTAAGCTTCTCAATACACAATACACTCAACATGAATCTACATATGGAAGAGATGTTAAGCTCTCCTTGCATATAGACAATACAAATCAAAAATTTTGAATTTTTCTTAAAATTTTTTTTTGAGTTTTTGATACTAATTTCAAAACACAATGCACAAGCTTATTATGGGATACCAATTTGAAATTCTAATTAAGCTTAGTATCAACAATCTTTGTGCTTCAAAAGATACCAATTGTAAAACAAGCACAAAAACTATCATATATATGTATGAAGAAATTATATCAATTGAGATGGATACATACATATATAGGAAAAGCAAAATATGAGTATATACCAAAAAGGTTCATATTGATACCAATTGCAAATAACCAATGATACCAATAGAAAAATAAGCTTAGGTGTATATATCACATAATCTACCACTTGAAGAATTCGAACTAGTTAAATGGAAATGTTTAACAACTAGTAAGAAATCCTTCAACCAAGGAATAAATCAAAAGGTTTTTCACAAGTAAATCACATGGCACTAAAAACACTCTATCCATAAAGTCCATATCACAAAGAAGTGAGTGACTAGTGTTATGTGGAGCAAGGTATCATGAAAATGGCAATAAAACTCAATATTCCTTTAAATTTTGATAACACGAAAATCATCACAAATTTTTAATACATGAAAATCAACAATTATATTTCATGGCATATGTATGTTTAGTCAATGCAATAAGTATACATACATATCTCTTAAACACAATTGAGTCTATATAAATAGATTTGCATGAAAAGCAAATGACTCAAGAGGTATCCATGTATATCTTAATGTTTTGGCAAAATAAACATATACATGAAATGAAAAGCACATGGTCAAATCATAAGTCCAAAATGGGAATACAAGTTTAAAAATGTAATGATCATCAAAACTAAGCTATACTAGCACACCTAATGGGCACAAATAAGCAATCAAATCCAATCATATATAGATTATTTGTGGTCCATAATGTGTACAAGTATAAATCCAAGTGTTGACAGAAACTAACATTTAAACTAATATTCAAATCATGAAGTGTAAGTAAATTTTGAGATCATACAAGAAATAGAATCATGTGCATCAATTTAAGAATAGATAACTAGTTTAAATGGATTTTTGACAAACTAGTTAAAGATCCTTAAAGAATATAAGATCATATGTTTTTCATGAATAATACTAAATACATAAAAGTTCAAGCACTCATATTCCATAAAGCTCAAAATTATATATTTTCTTAAAGATTGAGTGTTCAAAGGTTATGTAAATAGTATCTTTATGAAAATAGTCTATGAAGCTTAAATCAAATAAGACTATTCAAATTTTATTAAACAACACATAAAAATCATTTTCATCATCTCAAAATCATTTTTCATAAAATCAACAATCTTCATGGTATATGTATGATTCATCCAATCCTAACAATACACATACATATCCCAAATATAAAAGAGTCTATCAAATGTGTTTGCATGAAAGCAAGAGACTCATGGTATACATGTATATTTATTAGATTTGAATTCAAAATGCATATACATGAAGTAAATCACTAAAATAGGCAAAAACATGTATGAAGGAGAATCATCAAAACTAGCCTATACATGTGCATATAGTGGATACAAATGAGCATGAAGTTCAATTATATATGAATCAATTGTAATTCACTATTTGTATATGTATACATACAAGTTTGACACATTCTACATCTAAGCATGTAATTATCACATGAAGCACATAAAATCTTAAAACATGAACATGCTATGAATATTATGGATGAACAAGCATGAACATAAAAAATAGGAGTTTAGAAATTGTTACCAACTCCAAAGCTCCAAATATGGTGGTCTTTCCCACCAAAATCTCCTTGATAGCAATGCATCCAAAAGTTTGTCCATCATGTCCATTGCATCCGCTATCAAGGCACCAATCCTCTCACGTTTTGTGAGAGCCCTCACCTACATCAAAATCAAAGGGTGGGGGTTTTGGTACCCATACTTTCTTGGGTCCTTTGGGGTTAGCTTTATTGTAAGGATCCCAAAATCTTTTATACTTAGCAAAATATAAATGAGGTTTCTTATCAAAACAATATTTTGCTAAATGGCCTTTGCGGCCACAATGTGTACATGTGTACACCTTAGTATGCTTATGTGTAGGAGTGTGGTCATGTTGTGCAACATAAGCAAATGCATGGTTATGATGTGCATGAATGTGTGGAGTTTGTTTCTTTGAAAACATTGACTCCAACCTAGAATGATTAAAAGCACAAGAGTTCAAAGTTGAACTCAAACCATCCATTTTATTTTTCAAATTCTTAATCTCATTAGTTGTGGCATGTAAAGCATGGTGAGATAAAGAATCATTTTTCTTTTTCTTTTGAAAAACATTATCCTTTTCTTTTTCAACAAATTTTCTTTTTAAAGATTTATTTTCTTGTAAAATACTTTCATTTTGTTGTTCCACCATAGCAATATCATTTTTCAAAATATTGTTCCCTTCACAAAGATCATTCAATTTTGAAAGCAAGGAAACATTTTCATTTTTCAAATCTTTATTTTCCTTTTCTAAACATGCAAGTTTATTTCTAAAAGAATCATTTTCTACATGCATGCAATCAAATTTCTTTTTCCAACTTTTGTTATCTTTTTCTAAGCATGCAATGTTATCTCTAAGTGAGTCATGTTCTTTATGCATGCAAGCAAGTCCTTTTTCATCTTTTTATTATCTTTTCTTAACATGTCATATTTCTCAAGAATTGTTTGGCAAAATGAAGTGAGCTCATCATATGACATGTCCTCATCATCGGATTCGGAATTTACCTCAAGGGGGTCGTCCCCTTGGACCATAAAGCATGCGTTGGAGGTGTCGCTTCCAACGTCCGAGTCACTCCCCGCATAGTATAGATCTTTTTCGCCGAGGGAGGTGATGATGTTCCATACTACAAAAGCCGATTCAACATTAGAAACCCTAGATAAATAATCATCATTTAGGGTTGACTTAATAGCATGAAGGGTTTTTGCATTAGCCTCAATGTTCTTACCATTTAAGCAATATTCTTTATTAGTTGTGGCAAGATATACACTAAGGCCAAGTCCTTTCAGGAACAAAGACATCTTAACCTTCCAAATTTGGATGTTAAGAGTGTCAAAGGTGGGTGGTGACATGAAGTCCATGGTGTGTGTACAAAATATTGTGATTAGCCTAAAGGAGGATCTTTAACTCTAGGTTGTTAGACCCAATATCAAGAGCACTTGGCTCTGATACCAATTGTAAGTTCACCTAGAGGGGGGGTGAATAGGTGATGGCTAATCTAATGGTCACTTATGAACAAATAATGCGGAATTAAAACTAAGATGACCAAATAAAACTTCTTTTAATTAAACACTTATGTATAACACAAGAGTGTTGCCGAATTCCCCTTGCGAGGCTCTGGACAAGCTCCTCTAGATTCCCCTTGAATGGGTTGAGGTGCCGCGTTGGCTCTCTTGGTTGAATACTAGTGTTAACAACAATCCCAAGCAAGTATAGCAAATATGAGCACAAGTGAATATCATGCATATAAAGATGACAATAATTGAATGCAAGATATAAATAAGAGACAAGAGAGAGAGAAAGAGCAATCGCAAACACAAGGGTATGTTTCGAGGTTCGAGCACACTTGCTCTACATCCCCGCCTTCGACACACGAAGGATTTCCACTATGCAAGATCCCAATGGATCTCTCCCCGGTGCCGCAACACCTACAAGCCCTTGGACTCTCTAGTCCCTTACACACCACAAGCCCACCGGCTCGTCGAGGCCGCACCTCAAGTTACAAGAGTTCGCACCCGAACCCTAAACAACCACGAGCACACTTGCCCGTCTCCTCAAAGTACAAGATGAAATCTTGGTGATCTAAACACTTGATCACCTACAAAAACTCTCACTACAACACCTATAGGATGAATAGCTCAATGGATGCTCAAGTGTTTGTGTGAGAAAGCAAGGAAAGAAAGCTATGGAGGAAAACTCAAAGAATCACTTTTTACACTCTCTTGATAAAAACTCCCTTTAAGATGGGAAGTATTTGCTCTCTATTTTGTGGAGAAAACTCTTCTCAAAGTATCAGAAAAACAGGCTCAAGAAGTCTCTAAAATCTTGTATTGAAAACAATGACAAAACCCCAATTTATAGGCTGCCAGAAACCTAGCCGTTGGGTTCTGTCAGTACAGTCGGTCGACCGGGTCGGTCGACCGCCAACGGTCAAAAATCCGACCGTTGGGGCTCTGCGGTCGACCGGCCCGGTCGACCGAATCTACCCGTGAGCACCGCAGTCTCCAGCGGTCGACCGTCCCGGTCGACCGGCCACTGTGCTGCCAGACGTGCACAAGTCTGTGCACGTCGGTCGACCGCGAGATCGACCGGCCATGGAGCGGTCGACCGACTCGGTCGACCGGAAAGGCCTGTCAGCCAGTTCCAGGTCTGCACAGTTACGGGATTTGAAAATAGGTCTTTTCACTCAATAAAAATCCCATAAATTCACAGTAAATCTAAAAAATAGTTTTAATCACAATAAAAACTGTTTTTCTAAAAATATGTTTTTCTAAAACTTGTTTTTCCATAACTTCACAAAATACAAAAACAAGATATTTGAGTTCATTTAAAGTATAGTGTGTATGGATATGATCCACTACACAATCATAATGATATATCTATGTTTTTGTCATTAAGCATATAACTTGGTTTTGGTTAAAGATGTGTATAATAGAAATACCAAAAACCAAAGTAGATATTTTGTCACAAAGAAAAAATCTTTTTCCAAAATAAAAATTCTTTTCTAAGACATAGAAATCTTTTATGAAAGCAATCCTATCAAGAGTTCTATCAAGAGTGTGTGTGTGATATAACTTGAGCAATCCACCAACTATTCTATCCTTTACATTTTATCTAAAATAAAAATACAAATCTTATACCTAGACACAAGTCTTCAACTTCTTGAAGTCTTCCCTTGAAGGCTTCTCATCTTCTTGACTTGGTCCAAGTGCAATCCACCGAGCTCATCTCTAGATGTGGTCTTGATGCATAGGCTCGTGAATCAACCGGTGCTAGCTTTCAACTTGACTTTAAATCCTTTGTTGAAGCTCCACACCTACTAAGATCTTGATAATGAATCTGTCACTAATTAAACACAAGATCATTAGTAATCATAACTTCATGAGTTGATCATCATCAAAACTAGAGTGATGGGCCTTTGGGCCAACAATCTCCCCTTTTTGATGATGACAAAACTCATGACGTTATATATGCATGGATTAAAGTAAAGCTTCAAAGAAGCTCCCCCTTAACTCATGCATAGACATAAATAATAAGATATGGCAATGAAGCATATGACATGTATGCAAATGTAGGAGATGCAATCATATAAATCAAATCTTAAATCAAATCTTTTTCTCCTATTTGCAAATCAAAGACATATATGCATAAAACATAAATCTTACTCCCCCTTAAGCAAGGAAGACATGCATATATCACAAATACTTACAAATACTTCTCCCCCTTTTTGTCAATCATCAACAAAGGGTTCAAAGTAAAAATATATCAAACAAATTTTCTCCCCCTTTTTGTCAAAAACAATGAAATCAAAGAGGGGTAATCAAAACAATCAATAAAATTTATATGCGATATAAATTCATGAAGAGGAAGACGCTAAGTTAGCTTCCCTACACATATGCATTACATGAAGAAGGGATGATAAGCCCCAATTCACATAACACATATTATGTAATGCATAAGAGGAGATGTGAAGCTCCCCCTACACACGTGTACCACATAAAGAAAAGATGTTAAGCTTCTCAATACACAATACACTCAACATGAATCTACATATGGAAGAGATGTTAAGCTCTCCTTGCATATAGACAATACAAATCAAAAATTTTGAATTTTTCTTAAAATTTTTTTTTGAGTTTTTGATACTAATTTCAAAACACAATGCACAAGCTTATTATGGGATACCAATTTGAAATTCTATTAAGCTTAGTATCAACAATCTTTGTGCTTCAAAGATACCAATGTAAAACAAGCACAAAAACTATCATATATATGTATGAAGAAATTATATCAATTGAGATGGATACATACATATATAGGAAAAGCAAAATATGAGTATATACCAAAAAGGTTCATATTGATACCATTTGCAAATAACCAATGATACCAATAGAATAATAAGCTTAGGTGTATATATCACATAATCTACCACTTGAAGAATTCGAACTAGTTAAATGGAAATGTTTAACAACTAGTAAGAAATCCTTCAACCAAGGAATAAATCAAAAGGTTTTTCACAAGTAAATCACATGGCACTAAAAACACTCTATCCATAAAGTCCATATCACAAAGAAGTGAGTGACTAGTGTTATGTGGAGCAAGGTATCATGAAAATGGCAATAAAACTCAATATTCCTTTAAATTTTGATAACACGAAAATCATCACAAATTTTTAATACATGAAAATCAACAATTATATTTCATGGCATATGTATGTTTAGTCAATGCAATAAGTATACATACATATCTCTTAAACACAATTGAGTCTATATAAATAGATTTGCATGAAAAGCAAATGACTCAAGAGGTATCCATGTATATCTTAATGTTTTGGCAAAATAAACATATACATGAAATGAAAAGCACATGGTCAAATCATAAGTCCAAAATGGGAATACAAGTTTAAAAATGTAATGATCATCAAAACTAAGCTATACTAGCACACCTAATGGGCACAAATAAGCAATCAAATCCAATCATATATAGATTATTTGTGGTCCATAATGTGTACAAGTATAAATCCAAGTGTTGACAGAAACTAACATTTAAACTAATATTCAAATCATGAAGTGTAAGTAAATTTTGAGATCATACAAGAAATAGAATCATGTGCATCAATTTAAGAATAGATAACTAGTTTAAATGGATTTTTGACAAACTAGTTAAAGATCCTTAAAGAATATAAGATCATATGTTTTTCATGAATAATACTAAATACATAAAAGTTCAAGCACTCATATTCCATAAAGCTCAAAATTATATATTTTCTTAAAGATTGAGTGTTCAAAGGTTATGTAAATAGTATCTTTATGAAAATAGTCTATGAAGCTTAAATCAAATAAGACTATTCAAATTTTATTAAACAACACATAAAAATCATTTTCATCATCTCAAAATCATTTTTCATAAAATCAACAATCTTCATGGTATATGTATGATTCATCCAATCCTAACAATACACATACATATCCCAAATATAAAAGAGTCTATCAAATGTGTTTGCATGAAAGCAAGAGACTCATGGTATACATGTATATTTATTAGATTTGAATTCAAAATGCATATACATGAAGTAAATCACTAAAATAGGCAAAAACATGTATGAAGGAGAATCATCAAAACTAGCCTATACATGTGCATATAGTGGATACAAATGAGCATGAAGTTCAATTATATATGAATCAATTGTAATTCACTATTTGTATATGTATACATACAAGTTTGACACATTCTACATCTAAGCATGTAATTATCACATGAAGCACATAAAATCTTAAAACATGAACATGCTATGAATATTATGGATGAACAAGCATGAACATAAAAAATAGGAGTTTAGAAATTGTTACCAACTCCAAAGCTCCAAATATGGTGGTCTTTCCCACCAAAATCTCCTTGATAGCAATGCATCCAAAAGTTTGTCCATCATGTCCATTGCATCCGCTATCAAGGCACCAATCCTCTCACGTTTTGTGAGAGCCCTCACCTACATCAAAATCAAAGGGTGGGGGTTTTGGTACCCATACTTTCTTGGGTCCTTTGGGGTTAGCTTTATTGTAAGGATCCCAAAATCTTTTATACTTAGCAAAATATAAATGAGGTTTCTTATCAAAACAATATTTTGCTAAATGGCCTTTGCGGCCACAATGTGTACATGTGTACACCTTAGTATGCTTATGTGTAGGAGTGTGGTCATGTTGTGCAACATAAGCAAATGCATGGTTATGATGTGCATGAATGTGTGGAGTTTGTTTCTTTGAAAACATTGACTCCAACCTAGAATGATTAAAAGCACAAGAGTTCAAAGTTGAACTCAAACCATCCATTTTATTTTTCAAATTCTTAATCTCATTAGTTGTGGCATGTAAAGCATGGTGAGATAAAGAATCATTTTTCTTTTTCTTTTGAAAAACATTATCCTTTTCTTTTTCAACAAATTTTCTTTTTAAAGATTTATTTTCTTGTAAAATACTTTCTTTTTGTTGTTCCACCATAGCAATATCATTTTTCAAAATATTGTTCCCTTCACAAAGATCATTCAATTTTGAAAGCAAGGAAACATTTTCATTTTTCAAATCTTTATTTTCCTTTTCTAAACATGCAATTTTATTTCTAAAAGAATCATTTTCTACATGCATGCAATCAAATTTCTTTTTCCAACTTTTGTTATCTTTTTCTAAGCATGCAATGTTATCTCTAAAAGAGTCATGTTCTTATGCATGCAAGCAATGTCCTTTTTCATCTTTTTATTATCTTTCTTAACATGTCATATTTCTCAAGAATTGTTTGGCAAAATGAAGTGAGCTCATCATATGACATGTCCTCATCATCGGATTCGGAATTTACCTCAAGGGGGTCGTCCCCTTGGACCATAAAGCATGCGTTGGAGATGTCGCTTCCAACGTCCGAGTCACTCCCCGCATAGTATAGATCTTTTTCGCCGAGGGAGGTGATGATGTTCCATACTACAAAAGCCGATTCAACATTAGAAACCCTAGATAAATAATCATCATTTAGGGTTGACTTAATAGCATGAAGGGTTTTTGCATTAGCCTCAATGTTCTTACCATTTAAGCAATATTCTTTATTAGTTGTGGCAAGATATACACTAAGGCCAAGTCCTTTCAGGAACAAAGACATCTTAACCTTCCAAATTTGGATGTTAAGAGTGTCAAAGGTGGGTGGTGACATGAAGTCCATGGTGTGTGTACAAAATATTGTGATTAGCCTAAAGGAGGATCTTTAACTCTAGGTTGTTAGACCCAATATCAAGAGCACTTGGCTCTGATACCAATTGTAAGTTCACCTAGAGGGGGGGTGAATAGGTGATGGCTAATCTAATGGTCACTTATGAACAAATAATGCGGAATTAAAACTAAGATGACCAAATAAAACTTCTTTTAATTAAACACTTATGTATAACACAAGAGTGTTGCCGAATTCCCCTTGCGAGGCTCTGGACAAGCTCCTCTAGATTCCCCTTGAATGGGTTGAGGTGCCGCGTTGGCTCTCTTGGTTGAATACTAGTGTTAACAACAATCCCAAGCAAGTATAGCAAATATGAGCACAAGTGAATATCATGCATATAAAGATGACAATAATTGAATGCAAGATATAAATAAGAGACAAGAGAGAGAGAAAGAGCAATCGCAAACACAAGGGTATGTTTCGAGGTTCGAGCACACTTGCTCTACATCCCCGCCTTCGACACACGAAGGATTTCCACTATGCAAGATCCCAATGGATCTCTCCCCGGTGCCGCAACACCTACAAGCCCTTGGACTCTCTAGTCCCTTACACACCACAAGCCCACCGGCTCGTCGAGGCCGCACCTCAAGTTACAAGAGTTCGCACCCGAACCCTAAACAACCACGAGCACACTTGCCCGTCTCCTCAAAGTACAAGATGAAATCTTGGTGATCTAAACACTTGATCACCTACAAAAACTCTCACTACAACACCTATAGGATGAATAGCTCAATGGATGCTCAAGTGTTTGTGTGAGAAAGCAAGGAAAGAAAGCTATGGAGGAAAACTCAAAGAATCACTTTTTACACTCTCTTGATAAAACTCCCTTTAAGATGGGAAGTATTTGCTCTCTATTTTGTGGAGAAAACTCTTCTCAAAGTATCAGAAAAACAGGCTCAAGAAGTCTCTAAAATCTTGTATTGAAAACAATGACAAAACCCCAATTTATAGGCTGCCAGAAACCTAGCCGTTGGGTTCTGTCAGTACAGTCGGTCGACCGGGTCGGTCGACCGCCAACGGTCAAAAATCCGACGTTGGGGCTCTGCGGTCGACCGGCCCGGTCGACCGAATCTACCCGTGAGCACCGCAGTCTCCAGCGGTCGACCGTCCCGGTCGACCGGCCACTGTGCTGCCAGATGTGCACAAGTCTGTGCACGTCGGTCGACCGCGAGATCGACCGGCCATGGAGCGGTCGACCGACTCGGTCGACCGGAAAGGCCTGTCAGCCAGTTCCAGGTCTGCACAGTTACGGGATTTGAAAATAGGTCTTTTCACTCAATAAAAATCCCATAAATTCACAGTAAATCTAAAAAATAGTTTTAATCACAATAAAAACTGTTTTTCTAAAAATATGTTTTTCTAAAACTTGTTTTTCCATAACTTCACAAAATACAAAAACAAGATATTTGAGTTCATTTAAAGTATAGTGTGTATGGATATGATCCACTACACAATCATAATGATATATCTATGTTTTTGTCATTAAGCATATAACTTGGTTTTGGTTAAAGATGTGTATAATAGAAATACCAAAAACCAAAGTAGATATTTTGTCACAAAGAAAAAATCTTTTTCCAAAATAAAAATTCTTTTCTAAGACATAGAAATCTTTTATGAAAGCAATCCTATCAAGAGTTCTATCAAGAGTGTGTGTGTGATATAACTTGAGCAATCCACCAACTATTCTATCCTTTACATTTTATCTAAAATAAAAATACAAATCTTATACCTAGACACAAGTCTTCAACTTCTTGAAGTCTTCCCTTGAAGGCTTCTCATCTTCTTGACTTGGTCCAAGTGCAATCCACCGAGCTCATCTCTAGATGTGGTCTTGATGCATAGGCTCGTGAATCAACCGGTGCTAGCTTTAACTTGACTTTAAATCCTTTGTTGAAGCTCCACACCTACTAAGATCTTGATAATGAATCTGTCACTAATTAAACACAAGATCATTAGTAATCATAACTTCATGAGTTGATCATCATCAAAACTAGAGTGATGGGCCTTTGGGCCAACAATCTCCCCATTTTGATGATGACAAAACTCATGACGTTATATATGCATGGATTAAAGTAAAGCTTCAAAGAAGCTCCCCCTTAACTCATGCATAGACATAAATAATAAGATATGGAATGAAGCATATGACATGTATGCAAATGTAGGAGATGCAATCATATAAATCAAATCTTAAATCAATCTTTTTCTCCTATTTGCAAATCAAAGACATATATGCATAAAACATAAATCTTACTCCCCCTTAAGCAAGGAAGACATGCATATATCACAAATACTTACAAATACTTCTCCCCTTTTTGTCAATCATCAACAAAGGGTTCAAAGTAAAAATATATCAAACAAATTTTCTCCCCCTTTTTGTCAAAAACAATGAAATCAAAGAGGGGTAATCAAAACAATCAATAAAATTTATATGCGATAAAATTCATGAAGAGGAAGACGCTAAGTTAGCTTCCCTACACATATGCATTACATGAAGAAGGGATGATAAGCCCCAATTCACATAACACATATTATGTAATGCATAAGAGGAGATGTGAAGCTCCCCCTACACACGTGTACCACATAAGAAAAGATGTTAAGCTTCTCAATACACAATACACTCAACATGAATCTACATATGGAGAGATGTTAAGCTCTCCTTGCATATAGACAATACAAATCAAAAATTTTGAATTTTTCTTAAAATTTTTTTTGAGTTTTGATACTATTCAAAACCATGCACAAAGCTTATGGGATACCAATTGAAATTCTAATTAAGCTTAGTATCAACATCTGCTTATTCAAAGATACCAATTGTAAAACAAGCACAAAAACTATCATATATATGTATGAAGAAATTATATCAATTGAGATGGATACATACATATATAGGAAAAGCAAAATATATGAGTATATACCAAAAAGGTTCATATTGATACCAATTGCAAATAACCAATGATACCAATAGAATAATAAGCTTAGGTGTATATATCACATAATCTACCACTTGAAGAATTCGAACTAGTTAAATGGAAATGTTTAAAAACTAGTAAGAAATCCTTCAACCAAGGAAAAATCAAAAGGTTTTTCACAAGTAAATCACATGGCACTAAAAACACTCTATCCATAAAGTCCATATCACAAAGAAGTGAGTGACTAGTGTTATGTGGAGCAAGGTATCATGAAAATGGCAATAAAACTCAAATTCCTTTAAATTTTGATAACACGAAAATCATCACAAAATTTTAATACATGAAAATCAACAATTATATTTCATGGCATATGTATGTTTAGTCAATGCAATAAGTATACATACATATCTCTTAAACACAATGAGTCTATATAAATAGATTTGCATGAAAAGCAAATGACTCAAGAGGTATCCATGTATATCTTAATGTTTTGGCAAAATAAACATATACATGAAATGAAAAGCACATGGTCAAATCATAAGTCCAAAATGGGAATACAAGTTTAAAAATGTAATGATCATCAAAACTAAGCTATACTAGCACACCTAATGGGCACAAATAAGCAATCAATCAATCATATATAGATTATTGTGGTCCATAATGTGTACAAGTATAAATCCAAGTGTTGACAGAAACTAACATTTAAACTATATTCAAATCATGAAGTGTAAGTAAATTTTGAGATCATACAAGAAATAGAATCATGTGCATCAATTAAGAATAGATAACTAGTTTAAATGGATTTTTGACAAACTAGTTAAAGATCCTTAAAGAATATAAGATCATATGTTTTCATGAATAATACTAAATACATAAAAGTTCAAGCACTCATATTCCATAAAGCTCAAAATTATATATTTCTTAAAGATGAGTGTCAAAGGTTATGTAAATAGTATCTTTATGAAAATAGTCTATGAAGCTTAAATCAAATAAGACTATTCAAATTTTATTAAACAACACATAAAAATCATTTTCATCATCTCAAAATCATTTTCATAAAATCAACAATCTTCATGGTATATGTATGATTCATCCAATCCTAACAATACACATACATATCCCAAATATAAAAGAGTCTATCAAATGTGTTTGCATGAAAGCAAGAGACTCATGGTATACATGATATTTATTAGATTTGAATTCAAATGCATATACATGAAGTAAATCACTAAAATAGGCAAAAACATGTATGAAGGGAGAATCATCAAACTAGCCTATACATGTGCATATAGTGGATACAAATGAGCATGAAGTTCAATTATATATGAATCAATTGTAATTCACTATTGTATATGTATACATACAAGTTTGACACATTCTACATCTAAGCATGTATTATCACATGAAGCACATAAAATCTTAAACATGAACATGCTATGAATATTATGGATGAACAAGCATGAACATAAAAAATAGGAGTTTAGAAATTGTTACCAACTCCAAAGCTCCAAATATGGTGGTCTTTCCCACCAAAATCTCCTTGATAGCAATGCATCCAAAAGTTTGTCCATCATGTCCATTGCATCCGCTATCAAGGCACCAATCCTCTCACGTTTTGTGAGAGCCCTCACCTACATCAAAATCAAAGGTGGGGGTTTTGGTACCCATACTTTCTTGGGTCCTTTGGGGTTAGCTTTATTGTAAGGATCCCAAAATCTTTTATACTTAGCAAAATATAAATGAGGTTTCTATCAAAACAATATTTGCTAAATGGCCTTGCGGCCACAATGTGTACATGTGTACAACTTAGTATGCTTATGTGTAGGAGTGGGTCATGTTGTGCAACATAAGCAAATGCATGGTTATGATGTGCATGAATGTGTGGAGTTTGTTTTTGAAAACATTGACTCCAACCTAGAATGATTAAAAGCACAAGAGTTCAAAGTTGAACTCAAACATCCATTTTATTTTTCAAATTCTTAATCTCATTAGTTGTGGCATGTAAAGCATGGTGAGATAAAGAATCATTTTTTTCTTTTCTTTTGAAAAACATTATCCTTTTCTTTTCAACAAATTTTCTTTTTAAAGATTTATTTCTTGTAAAATACTTTCATTGTTGTTCACCATAGCAATATCATTTTTTCAAAAATATTGTTCCCTTCACAAAGATCATTCAATTTGAAAGCAAGGAAACATTCATTTTTCAAATCTTTATTTTCCTTTTCTAAACATGCAAGTTTATTTCTAAAAGAAATCATTTTCTACATGCATGCAATCAAATTCTTTTCCAACTTTTGTTATCTTTTTCTAAGCATGCAATGTTATCTCTAAGTGAGTCATGTTCTTTATGCATGCAAGCAATGTCCTTTTCTCTTTTTATTATCTTTTTTTAACATGTCATATTTCTCAAGAATTGTTTGGCAAAATAGTGAGCTCATCATATGACATGTCCTCATCATCGGATTCGGAATTTACCTCAAGGGGGTCGTCCCCTTGGACATAAAGCATGCGTTGGAGGGTCGCTTCCAACGTCCGAGTCACTCCCCGCATAGTATAGATCTTTTCGCCGAGGGAGGTGATGATGTTTCCCATACTACAAAAGCCGATTCAACATTAGAAACCCTAGATAAATAATCATCATTTAGGGTTGACTTAATAGCATGAAGGTTTTGCTTTGCATTAGCCTCAATGTTCTTACCATTTAAGCAATATTCTTTATTAGTTGTGGCAAGATATACACTAAGGCCAAGTCCTTTCAGGAACAAAGACATCTTAACCTTCCAAATTTGGATGTTAAGAGTGTCAAAGGTGGGTGGTGACATGAAGTCCATGGTGTGTGTACAAAATATTGTGATTAGCTAAAGGAGGATCTTTAACTCTAGGTTGTTAGACCCAATATCAAGAGCACTTGGCTCTGATACCAATTGTAAGTTCACCTAGAGGGGGGTGTGAATAGGTGATGGCTAATCTAATGGTCACTTATGAACAAATAATGCGGAATTAAAACTAAGATGACCAAATAAAACTTCTTTTAATTAAACACTTATGTATAACACAAGAGGTTGCCGAATTCCCTTGCGAGGCTCTGGACAAGCTCCTCTAGATTCCCCTTGAATGGGTTGAGGTGCCGCGTTGGCTCTCTTGGTTGAATACTAGTGTTAAAACAATCCCAAGCAAGTATAGCAAATATGAGCACAAGTGAATATCAT